>SNQJ01S0021267.1:52419-89307 GCA_010110895.2 Picea sitchensis | reverse complement strand
AATTCTTTCTTGCCATGATGTTTTGGGGATTGCCCAACACACATTTTCACTATGCAGTTCATGAGAATTGGTTTTTACTTTAGCAATATTGATTCTCTTCTTTACCCTACTCAAAACAACCAGATACTTTTGATCTTCAAGGTCAAGGTTAACCACCTCCTTATAATATCTTAATTTTCTTTTATCCTCTAATTCTTAAATTTAGTTTGTAGGATATTTTAATATCATCAATAACTTCTTTTATTCTCCAATGATTTAACTAAGCTCGAGTCATTTGTAATTTTAGCTAAAGTTTGAAGCAATTTTGGAGAATTGTTGTCATTCATATTGTTTATCTTATTTTTGTACCTTAAGTACTTAATCATAATTATATTCTCAATAGAAAAATATTTGATTTATATTATAACTTTATTTATTTTATAAAAACTCTAATTTTAATTATTATTTTTAAAATAATTTTTAATAAATATAACATAATTATGAAAAGAAGAATGATATAAAAAAGATATTTTCTAAATATGCCTGATTATACAGTTTCTCAAATTCACTTGATTATACATGATATAATTTATAAATTTGCTTGGTCTTAAATCCACTTGGTTATACATGGTCCTTAATTCATGTGATATGTTTTTTTGGTTTAATATAAATAATATTTTTTTAGTTGTGAGGTTCACAATTCTAATGATGAAGAAATAAGTTTCACATTCTCTATTTAAATTTAAATTTACAATATTTTTTATATTTTAATAAATANCATAAAATATAATTTTTTTTTTTAAGATTATACTTTTGAATGAATAAACTATTTAATATATATTATATTATTTATTCATATAAACCACGTTTTTAACAAAAATCCATTTTAATTAAAATATTTTAACCACAAATAAGAATTTTACACTTGCATTCTTTTGAATGGAGGAATATAGGAATATATCATATGATTAGTGACATGTCTTATCGTTTTCTTTTGAGTGGGAGAGCATATCTTATCTCTGATACGGTTGGTTTGTAATTTGGGCATTGCAATATACGTAAAGTTGTTTCCTTGAATGGATACATCATCTGAGATCCACACGCTTCTACCTGTGTCAATTTCTATCAATATCATTCAGATTATTTAATGGTAAATTAATGTTTCCACTCGGTCGGTTTGAGAAAGGGTTTGGGCCATTAATATATAGTGGTGTTTCCTGGCAACCACTAAACTATTTCAATGTACTTGTTATTGGTCCTGTCATTCTATTAACTTTTTACTGTTATTTAGTAGGAATACAACAATGCTCCTTTATTTTCAACCAATCAAATTTTTAAAATACACTTGTTAACTTTTGAGTTTTATTTTTTAATAAAAGTTTTAAAAAGCAACTTAAAACTTTTTAAAACCATCAAAGTTTGAAATACAACTTCAACTCTTAACAAATTAAGTCCAAGATGGATAGAGCTATTGTTTTTATGCAATTTTAAATTAATATAATTAGTTTACACCTTTTAGGACCTTGAAAGAAAATTGGTTGAGGACCTAATCATACATGTGATCCCATCTTTTTAGATATAAAATATCATTTAAAGATGATACAAAAATCAAGTCCAAGATGGATAGAGCTATTCTTTTTAGGCAATTTTAAATTGAATAATTAGTTTACACTTCTTAGGAACTTAAAAGAAAATTTGTTGGAGGACCTAATCATTCTTGTGATTCCATCTTTTAAGAGTTTATTTTAAAATATTATTTAAAGATGATACAATTAAGATGTCGATGTGACAAAAAGGACTTTAAAAGGATTCAATTAGGAGACTATAAAGATAATGGTAAGATCACGAGGAGATTTGTCTGATATTATATGACAATTAAGATGAAAAATATGGTTATAACGACATGAATGGGATGCTAAATGTAATTTAAGGATGCTAAATTATTTACAGAATAGGTTGATGTGACAAACAATATTTTAAAATGATTCAACTAGGAGACTACAAAGGTAATAGTAAGATGATGAGGAGATTTGTGAGACACTTATAAAATATGATTAAGATGTAAAAATGACTATAAAGACATGAATGAGATGCTAAATGCAATTTGAGGATGCTAAACTAATTATAGAATATGTTGATGTGCCAACGAATATTTAAAAAAGATTCAATTAAGAGACTACAAAGACAATAGTAAGATGATGAAGAGATTCGTGTGAGACCTATAAGATATATTTATGATGCAAAACATAACTATAAAGACATGAATGAGATGCTAAATGTAATTTGAGGATGCTAAAGTACTTATGAAACATGTTGATGTGACAAACAATAATTTAAAAAGATTCAATTAGGACTACAAAGATAATAGTAATACGACTAGGAGATTTGTGCAACACCTATAATATATTATTAGGATACAAAATATGACTACAAAGACAAGAATGCAACACTAATTTTTTGAAGTTTAATATAAAATATTTGGAAAAGACAATAAAATTAAGGTGAAAGAAATTTTGATGAAAAACCAATTACAGAAATATACTCGTTAAGAGATCAACATTTCAGTTGTGGGAATTGAACCCGAGTGGAAATGATAGCAATCATTCCTCCCAACCACCCGAACTAAACCCAATTGACAAATTTCAATACAAGAATGCTAATATAATAAAATAATTTGTAATATTATATAAATAATAATTATGAAATAGATATAATTTACAAAACATGGTAAAAAACAATATTATATTTTGAGATGTAGATTTTAATTATAACAAATATTAATATTTTTCTAGTTAAAGTTACTAAAAACTCATACTATATTACTTTAATTATGCTATACTATATTACTTTAATTATTTTGAGATGTAGTTTTTAATTATAACAAGTATTAATATTTTCCAGTTAAAGTTATTAAAAACTCATACTATATTACTTTAATTATGCTATACTATATTATTTTAACTATGCAATAGCTTATAAATTATATAATTAGGTTAATTAACATTTTTATAGATAAGAATAAAGGCGTAGTTAGGCCATTTCTATGTTTGGATGCACATTGTAACAATCAATAAGGTTTCTCACTAATAATAAGTCTTGAGATTGTACTCTAGTGGGTCTCATTTAGACACCTGTAAACCTATCTTGTTGGTTTTGTTGGATCACATACATGTAGACCTATTTGGTTGGTTGTCCCCATGGATTCATGAAAGAAGTTTTATATTGATTAACTATCTAAATTTGATTATATGTAGATATAAAAAATATTAATACCCACCACTCAAAGTTAAAATAAATAGATATCATTATTTTAATTATGTTAGTAATTCACACTGTTAGGGGAGTAGAGGTATGGTTTTCTCCATTTCACATTACTTACAGATTTTTGTGGTTGATTAGGGTATGTATCCTAATAACATATTGTATGGATCACATTGATGCTATAAGACATGATGTTGGGTTTTTTATTTGTCTATGCACCTCACTTTACTTTAGCATAAATAAATGTTCACTTTAGGACAAGATGCCCTATTCTTTCCCATATTTCAAATGAATATTCAAGGTAGATTGGTGGCTTAAAGTAGGAAGGATTTAAAGGATGTGAGGCGTCAAATTTAGGAAGTACAAGTAGTTCTAGAAGAATATCTCCATAATATAGTTTTCCATGAAGGGGAAACACCTACAATTGGTGGTCCAAAGGGAGGAGGAATATATTAATGGGGAGCTCAAGTTTATGCTAGGATTGAGTGGATTGATGAAAGGGATGAGGGGCCCAATTTATACTTCAATTTTTTAAACAAGTCTTCTACAAATGATGTTCTTTTTTTTACACAAGGTTGATAGAACTTTGGAAGAGGATTCCTCTTGGGTGTCCATTCTCCACAATCAATAGCCCAAAATCCCTCTTTCCCCTCAACCTACAACCAACCCAAGGAATGTAATCCCCCTTCTCTACCACGTAGTACCTCATGCCTTACCACTTCCCTCTAGAGCTCTAGTGCACATGGTTATCTTAACTGTTACTTTGAAGTGCTCACAACAACCTTCTTAAGGCTCTTGAGCCATTTCCTCAATAAGAAATGTTAATTATAGGCTCTTGAGCCATGACGTGGCATCCATACAACTGAATGGGCCCATGAAGTGGCATCCATACAACTGACTGGGCTGATGACGTGGTGTCCATACAATTGAATGGGATGATAATGTGGCATCAATATAGTTGATGTGGCAGTTGGCTGGGCCAATGACGTGGCATCCATACAAGCTAACGTGGCAGACCATACATGCTGATGTGGCACCCATACAACTGGCATGACAACTTACTAGGATGATGATGTGGCATATCCACATGATGATGTGGCATGCCGTACAGGCTGACATGTCTAATGACGTCAACATCTGATGCGGCAGGTGACGTTAGCATGGTGTCATCATCCGACGTGACATCTGACCGTATAGGTGACGAGGTGCCACATGGACCAATCACATGATGCCACGTGGAAGTCCAAATTTTCCCAATGAGGGTTGGGAATGAATTTTGAGACTGTGCAGGTACATTTATTACAGGCCCTGTTTGGAACACAAATCAAGGACGAGAGCCCAAGGGGGTCCATAAATCATAGTGACAGAATTGGACTAAAAAATAGTCATTTTTGCACTCTTTTTCGCCACGAATTCAATGGCACAGTCCATTTTGTGATATGAGAAGTGGAATTTGAGGGATATGTCAAAATCCCACTTTTTCCATTAATGATTTGGCACACAAATCGAGGCAGAGAGCCCAGGGGGGTCCAAAAGTCACAATGCCATAGTTTGACAAAAGTACAATCATTTTTGCATGATTTTTCACCACACATTCAATGGCGCAATCCATTTTGTGATCTAAGTAGCGGATTTTTTAGGGCTCATAGCATAATCCCACATTTTCCATTAATGCATGACACATTTTTCAAGGTAGTTTTTCACTTTTCAGAACAAGTTGAGTTTATAGTCATAAGTTGCAGAATGACAAGATGAAGCTCCTGATGTTGTGTATGCTGAGTTTGAGAAAGAAATTGAATTATTTGGCACAAAACTGATGTAAGTTCATGCATTTATTATTTTTCCTTATTTTTTATGTTGCACATGTTTGAAGGGGAGTTTGAAAACCATAGAGTTTCACCACTAGTACACAATTGGGTGATTGAAAAATTACCTTAATGAGCATGTTGCCTTAAAATTTGATGTAATTTCCATTTGGATTTAAGATGGAAGTTGCCATGAAACATTGTAAAGGATTTGTAGTCACTTGATGAGAGTGAGAGGCAATTGTTTTTCCTAAGCCTTGTTGGCATCTTTGTAATGATTTTGTAACCACTATTGAGTGAGAGGCATATGTATTATGCCTAAACATTGTAATGGGTCTTGTAACCTCTTTTGAGTGAGAGGCATTGTTTTGTCTAAGGCCTGTTTTGGGAAATCATTGTAAACTTGTCCATGAGTGTTTTATAAACTCTGACAAGTATGTTATTGCATTGAAAACATGATTATGCATTGTCAGCTACATGCTTGTATTGATGTAAGTGTCAGCATTGACATCCTCATTCCGAAGTGCAAAGGTGAAGGAGAAGAAGGGTGAAAATTTCAGATACTGTTATGCAGATCGAGGAGTAAGAAGTACATCATGGAGTGTAAGACTCTTCCTAGAATCTCCTTGCGGAGATTCAAGTTTCTCTCAATACTTTTGGAGGACCAAAAATGATTTTTATGGGGAGGTATGATCCAGGAGGATTTCCACACAAGGAATTATTATTTTGCATACCATGGAGAAGATCATTAAAATATGACAAAGAATAATTAATGCTAATGAATGAATTGATTAAATTGTAAAATTGATTAATACTTAAAATGAGTAGGAGAAACTCATGTATTAGTCACACACATTGGAAAAAAGATTAATACTTGAAGTGAGTTGGAAAAGCTCACGTATTATTCATTTAATTGTAAAAATGGGAAATTAGTTGTGAGAATCCAACTCACAAATTAGTTTCCTAATTTTAAGGGGAAAAAATGAATACTTGGAGTGAGTGGAAATATCATGTATTATTTGTAAAAATGGGAAATTAGTTTTATGTGAGAATCCAACTCACAAATTATTTTCCTAATTTTAAGAGGAAATTAGTTTCCTAGTCTTAAGCAAGAAGTTAAGGGTCTCATGAGTTGGTTTGGACTCTTCCTCACTTTATTACAAGTGGATTCCTAGTCTCAAGGAGGAAGTTAAGGGTCTTTCTCATTTTTGTCCTTGGGTAGGTACTAGATCCTAAATTTATGGATCTTGTCTTTTTGGATTATGGAGTTAGGAAAAATTATTTAAACCCCTTTATTGGGAGAGATGAAAAGAAAGGGTTTTGGAGGCCCTTTGAGACTCTTTTGGAGAGAGGTCTTTAAGGAGAGAATCAAGGAATTATTATTGTAATTTGTAATCCCCTTAATTTGGAGATTTAAGCCCCTTATTGGGAGAGTATGTGAGCCCCTAGATTGGGAGAAGTAATGAAGTGATTTGTATTCCAGCGGATCCAGAGACGTAGCCATACTGGTGAATTCTGTTAACAATGGTGATCTCTTGTCATTTGTTGTTCTTTCATCTCAAGTTTCCTTATGCATGCTTTGTTTTTGTAATTATGTTTTATTAAATGCATTAAGTAATGGATTATGAGATAAACAACATATTTCACCAAGTTATATTCAATTTGGATTCAAGTCTCCATAAGCACTTCAATTTCACCTTTAATGAAATCAAGTTCAATTAAAACGATCATTAATATGACATTATCAAGTGGCCTAGAACCAAGATCAAGTTTGGTATCAGTGTCACCCCCGGTTCTTATCAAGTGTGGTATGAATAACCATGTTGTTTCCAAGTGTTGGAAAAGAATGGCCTTGTACATGGAGGTTATGGCAACTAGAAAGAAGCCAAGGTATGAAAACCCTTCTCCACATGGGAAGAAAAAGAAGGGCATGAAAACATGGATCAAGAAGAACCATTGCACCCATTGTAACAAGGGTGGACATCTGGAAACCACATGTTGGACACTCCATCCAGAGCTGTGCCCTAAGAAGGACAAAGGAATCTAGCTACGGGAAGAACACCAACTACCAGAAAAGAGATAACTCAATAGGAAGGACCAATTCATCCTACTAACTGAAAGGATGAATAAAATATTTGACTTACTTGATAGAGGCAGCCTATCAAGTAATTGAACCACGAGGCTCTAAAATAGCCTAAAAATAAAGTTGTCCAGAATTCGACAAAAAATGCAACAGATCGAAGAGCTCGTCATAATATTTCCAATGACGCAAACAGATCGTCAAACAAAGTCACAGATAAAAAGATATCACAATATGGAGTTTTCAAAAAATAGGTGAGTCTGGGAAAATTCGTATAGTGCTGATGTCAGCATGCCAACATGGCACCATGACAATCCCAACATGTCATCTGTATGGATGATGTCAACAACTGACTGGGAAAGGCATGGTAGATGATGTCAACACGATTTAGACACGCTGACGTAATAGCATCGGAGACTGCCATGTGGCATCTGTACAACTGACAGGGCAAGATGTGGTAGATGACATCAACATGACATCCATACAACTGAATGGGCATGATGTGGTAGATGATTTTAGCATGATGTCTGTATAGATGATGTGGCAGCTGATCGGGTATATGACATGGCATCCATATAGATGACTGGGTCGATGACATGGCATCCATACAACCAACGTGGCAGTTGACTGGGTTGATGATGTGGCATCCATACAATTAAATTGGTCAATGAAGTGGTATCCATACAACTAATTGGGCCAATGATGTGTTGTTCGTACAACTGACTGGGCTGATGATGTGGCATCAATACAATTGACGTGGCAGCTGACTAGGCCGATGGCATGGCATCCATTCATGTTGACATGACAGTTGATTGGGCCGATGATGTGGAATCCGTACATGATGATGTGGTAGGATTTACATGCTGGCGTGGAAGATGACGTCAACATTCAACATGGTAGGTGACATCAACATGACGTCATCATCTGACATGGCAATTGATTGGGCTGTTGACCGTATAAGTGACCAGGCACCACGTGGACCAATCATAGGCTACCACGTGGCAACCCAAATTTTCCCAATGAAGGATGGGCACAAATTTTGAGACTATGCAGGTGCATTTATTACAGGCTCTGTTTGTCACACAAATGGAGGTAGAGAGCCTAGAGAGATCCATAAATCACAGTGACAAAATTGGATGAAAAAATAGTAGTTTTTGCACGATTTTTCTCCACGAATTCAATAGAACAATCCATTTTTTTATCCGAGCAGTGGAATTTGAGGGCTATGGAAGAAGCCGATTTTTTCCATTAATGTTTTGGCATGAAAATCGAGTCAGAGAGCCCAGGGGGTTCAATAGTGATAATGCCATAATTTGACGAAAGTACATTCTTTTTTGCACTATTTTTCTCCACGAATTCAATTGCGCAATCCGTTTTGTGATTCGAGCAGTGGATTTCTAGGGATTATAACAGAAGCCCATATTTTCCATCAATGCATGACACATTTTTCAAGGTAGAGTTTCACTTTTTAGAACATGTCAAGTATATAGTTAGAAGTTGCAGAATGACGAGACAAAGCTGCTGATGCTGTGTATGATGAGTTTGAGCCACAGATTGAATTCTTTGGCACAGAAACTGATGTAATTTCATGCATTTATGATTTTTCCTCATTTTTTATGCTACACATTTTGAAGGGGAGTTTGAAAACCATATATTTTCACCACTGGTACACAATTGGGTGCTTGAAAATTTACCTTAATGAGCATGTTTCCTTGAAATTTGATGTAATTGCCATTTGTCTTGACGATGAAAGTTGCCATGAAACATTGTAAAGGCTTTGTAGCCGCTTGATGAGAGTGAGAGGAAATTGTTTTTCCTAAGCTTTGTTGGTATCGTTGTAATGATTTTGCAACCACTGTTGAGTGAGAGGAATAGGTCTTATGCCTAAACATTGTAATGGGTCTTGTAACCTCTTTTGAGTGAGACACATTGTTTTGTCTAAGGCCCGTTTTGGGCAATCATTGTAAACTTTTCCATGAGTTTTTTATAAACTCTCACAAGTATGGTATTGTGTTGAAAACATGATTATGCATTATCAACTACATATTTGTATTCATGAAAGTGTCAACATCGACATCCTCATTCCGAAGTACAAAGGTGAAGGAGAAGAAGGTTGCGACTTTCAAAGACTCCTTATGTAGATCGAGGAGTAGGAAGTGCATCATGGAGTGTAAGACTCTTCTTAGAAGCTACTTGCGGAGATTCAAGTTTCTCTCGATACTTTTGGAGGACCAAAAATGATTTTTGTGGAGAGGTATGATCCAGGAGGATCTCTACAAAAGGAATTATTATTTGCATACCATGGAGAAGATCATTAAAATATGAAAAAGGATAATTAATGCTCATGAATGAATTGATTAAATTGTAAAAATGATTAATACTTAAAATGAGGATGAAAAACTCATGTATTAGTCACGCATATTGGAAAAAAGATTAATACTTGAAGTGAGTTGGAAAATCTACGTATTATTCATTTAATTTAAAAATAGGAAATTAGCTGTGAGAATCCAACTCATAAATTAATTTCCTAATTTTAAGGGGAAAAAAAGATGAGTACCTGGAGTGAGTGGAAATCTCACGTATTATTTTAAAAAATGGGAAATTAGTTTTATGCAAGAATCCAACTCACAAATTGTTTTCCTAATTTTAAGAGGAAATTAGTTTCCTAGTCTTAAGGAGGAAGTTAAGGGTCTCATGAGTTGGTTTAGACTCTTCCTCACTTTATTACAAGTGGATTCCTAGTCTCAAGGAGGAAGTTAAGGGCCTTTCTCATTTTTTTCTTTCGGTAGGCACTAGATCTTAAATTTATGGATTTTGTCTTTTTGGGTTATGGAGCTAGGAAAAATTATTTAAACCTCTTTATTGGGAGAGATGAAAATGAAGGATTTTGGAGGCCCTTTGAGACTCTTTTGGAGAGAGTTCTTTAAGGAGAGAATCAAGAAATCATGCTTGTAATTTGTAATCCCCTTAATTGGGAGAGTTGAGCCCCTTATTGGGAGAGTATGCGAGCCCCTAGATTGGGAGAAGCAATGAAGTGATTTGTATTCCAGCGGAACCTAGAGATGTAGCCATACTAATGAACTCCATTAACAATGGTGATCTCTTGTCATGTGTTGTTCTTTCATCTCAAGTTTCCTTATGCATGCTTTATTTCCACAATTATGTCTTATTAAATGCATTAAGTAATGGATTATGAGATAACCAACATATTTCTCCTTTAAGTCCCCATAAATCCGTACAATTGATATGGAAACTAGCTTGGTTGATTACGTGGCATCTGTACAATTGATTGGGCCAATGATGTGGTGTCTATACAACTGACTGGGATGATGACGTGGCATCAATAGAGTTGATGTGGCAAGTGACTCGAATGATGATGTGGAATCCGTACAGGTTGACATGGCATGTTGTACATGCAAAAATGGCATCTATACAATTGTCATGACAAATCACTGGGATGATGACATGGCATCCGTACATGCTGATGTGGCAACTGAGTGTGCTGCTGACCATTCAGGTGATCGAGCACCACATGGACCAATCACAAGAAGCCATTTCATAGCCCAAATATTTTAATGAGGGTTGGGCACAAATTTCGAGACTGTGCAGGTACATTTATTACAGGACCTGTTTGGCATGCAAATCGAGGTAGAGAGCCTAGGGGGGTCCATAAATCACAATGATAGAATTGGATGAAAAAATAGTAGTTTTTGCATGATTTTTCACCATGAATATAATGGTACAGTCCATTTTGTGATCTCATAAATGGAATTTGAGGGACATGGAAGAAGCCCACTTTTTCCATTAATGCTTTGGCACACAAATCGAGGCAAAGATCCCATGGGGGTCCATAAGTGACAATGTCATAATTTGATGAAAGTACAATTTTTTTTGCACGATTGTTTGCCACAAATTCAATAACATAGTTTGTTTTATGATTCAAGCAACAAATTTTTAGGGCTGATAGCAGAAGCCCACATTTTCCATCAATGCATGGCACATGTTTCGAGGTAGAGTTTCACTTTTCAAAACAGGTTGAGTTTCCAGTCAGAAATTGCAGAATGACGAAACAAAGTTGTTGATACTATGTATATGAGTTTGAGTCACAAATTGAATGTTTCCACTTGGTCGGTTTGAGAAAGGGTTTGGGCCATTAATATATAGTGGTGTTTCCGGGCAACCACTAAACTATTTCAATGTACTTGTTATTGGTCCTGCCATTCTACTAAGTTTTTTCTCTAAAAGGATGGTTATCACTGTTATTTAGGAATACAACAATTCCCCTTTATTTTCAACCAATCAAAATTTTAAAATATACTTGTTAACTTTTGAGTTTTATTTTTAATAAAAGTTTTAAAAAACAATTTCAAACTTTTTAAAATCATCAAAGTTTTGAAATACAACTTCAACTCTTAACAAATTAAGTCCAATATGGATAGAGCTATTCTTTTTATGCAATTTTAAATTGAATAATTAGTTTACACCTTTTAGGACCTTGAAAGAAAATTGGTTGAGGACCTAATCATACTTGTGATCCCATCTTTTAAGATATACAATATAATTTAATTAAGTCCAAGATGGATAGAGCTATTTTTTTGGGCAATTTTAAATTGAATAATTAGTTTACACTTTTTAGGAACTTAAAAGAAAATTTGTTGGAGGACCTAATAATACTTGTGATTCCATGTTTTAAGAGTTTAATATAAAATATCATTTAAAGATGATACAATTAAGAAGATGCCGATGTGACAAAAAGGACTTTAAAAAGATTCAATTAGGAGACTATAAAGATAATAGTAAGATGACGAGGAGATTTGTGTAATATTTATATGACACAATTAGGATGCAAAATATGGTTATAAGGACATAAATGGGATGTTAAATAAGGACATAAATGGGATGTTAAATGTAATTTAAGAATGCTAAACTATTTATAGAACATGTTGATGTGACAAACAATATTTTAAAAAGATTCAATTAGGAGACTACAAAGATAATAGTAAGATGATGAGGAGATTCATACTACACCTATAAGATGTGATTAGGATGCAAAATATGATTATAAAGACATGAATGAGATGTTGGATGTAATTTGAGGATGCTAAACTAATTATATAACATGTTGATGTGATAAATAATATTTAAAAAAGTTATTCAATTAGGAGATTACAAAGACAATAGTAAGATGATGAGGAGATTCGTGTGACACTTATAAAATATGTTTATGATGCAAAATATGAATATAAACACATGAATGAGATGCTAAATGTAATTTGAGTATGCTAAAGTACTTATAAAACATGTCGGTGTGATAAACAATAATTTAAAAAGATTCAATTAGGACTACAAAAATAATAGTAATATGTTGAGGAGATTTGTGTGACACCTATAATATATTATTAGGATGAAAAATATGATTGCAAAAACATGAATGAGATACTAAATGTAATTTGAGGATGCTAAAATAATTGTGAAGACATTAAAAAGACACAGTATTCATGAAAATAACATAAATAAAATGAAAATAACATAAATAAGATGTTATTAAGATGCATAAAAACACATGACAAATATGTAAGAGGGTATAAATGTTGAATGTAAACTCAGAATAAAAATGGGTTTGTAACCATGCAAATATTTTATTTTTTGAAGTTTAATATAAAATATTTGGAAAATAAAATAAAATTAAGGTGAAAGAAATTTCAATGCAAAACCCCTGAGTAATTCCCCTTATTTCAAGGATGGTATCTCAGGTAAATTCTAGATTCTTCAGGGAACAAGGCTGGTCAACAACAGGGCTTGAATCCATTACACCAATATACTCGTTAAGAGATCAACATTTCACTTGTGGGAATTGAACCTGGGTGGAGATGATAACAATCATTCCTCCCAACCACCTGAGTTAAACCCAATTGACAAATTTCAATATAAGAATATACTATTATAATAAAATAATTTGTAATATTATATAAATAATAATTATGAAGTAGATATGATTTACAAAACATGGTACAAAAACTTGATGATATTATTTTGAAATGTACATTTTAATTATAACAAATATTAATATTTTCCACTTAAAGTTACTAAAAACTCATACTATATTACTTTAATTATGCTATAGCTTATAAATTATATAATTAGGTTAATTAGCATTTTTATAGATAAGAATAAAGGTGTAGTTAGGCCATTTTTATGTTTGGATGCACATTGTAACAATCAATAAGGTTTCTCACTAATAATAGGTCTTGAGATTGTACTCTAGTGGGCCTCATCTAGACACATGACACATGCAGACCTATCTTGTTGGATTTGTTGGATCACATACATCCAGACCTATCTGGTTGGTTGTTCCCCATGGATTTGTGAAATAAGTCTTATGTTTATTAGGCTATCTAAATTTGATGATATCGAGATATAAAAAATATTAATACCCACCACTCAAAGTTAAGATAAATAGTTATTATTATTTTAATTATGTTAGTAATTCACACTGTTAGGGGAGTAGAGGTACGGTTTTCTCCATTTCACATTACTTGCATATTTTTATGGTTAATCAGGGTATGTTATATCCTAATAACATGAGTGTATGGATCACATTGATGCTATAAGACATGGTGTTGGGTTTCTTATTTTTCTATGCACCTCACTTTAGCATAAATAAATGTTAACTTTAGGACTAGATGGCCTATTCTCTCCCATATTTCAAATGAATATTAAAGGTAGATTGGCGGCTTAAAGTAAGAAGGATTTAAAGGATGTGAGGCATCAAATTGAGGAGGTACACGTACTTCTAGAAGAATATTTCCATACTATAGTTCTCCACGAAGGGGGAAAACACCTAGAATTAGTGGTCCAAAGGAAGGAGGAATAGATTACTGGGGGAGCTCAAGTTTATGCTATGCTTGAGTGATTTAATGAAAGGGATGAGGGGTCCAATTTATACTTCGATTTTTGAAGAAAATATTCGACAGAGGATGTTCTTTTTTTACACAAGGTTGATAGAAATTTGGAGGAGGAATCCTCTAATATTGAGGACATGTTTGGGCTTCACTTTCAAAATATATTCTCTTCACATGCCCTATCTAACAATGTAGTGGAGTGTAATGAACCCTCCTTCTAAAAACAAATTTAAATTGCCTAACGAAATAAAATTAACATAGGAAGAAGGCACATAAAATTTACTCATGCATCTAACATCATAATAAAAAATCATGAATGCATGTTATTTTCATATACTCAACAACATTCAAATAAACATTACCCAGCGAAAATTAATAAATAAAACATAAAAGAAAACTTATATTTTATTGGGGAAAACAACTAGCTGCATACGAAGGATGTTCCTCCTATCCATAGGCTTTAATGCTATTTTTCTCTCAACAACAAACCAATCCCCGAGCTGAGGTTATGATTTTATAAGGAGGTATATCCCTCTTGGTTGTCCACTCTCCATAATCAATAGCCCAAAATCCCTCTTTCCCCTCAACCTACAACCAACCCAAGGAATGGGATCCCCCTTCTCTACCACATAGTCCCTCATGCCTTACCACTTTCCTCTAGAGCTCTAGCGCACATGGTTGGATAGGAAATATCTTAACTATTACTTTGAAGTGCTCACAATAACCTTCTTAAGGCTCTTGAGCTATTTCCTCAATAAAAAATGTTAATTATAGGCTCTTGAGCCATGATGTGGCATCCGTACAACTGAATGGGCTAATGAAGTGGCATCCGTAAAATTGACTGGGCCGATGATGTGGTGTACATACAATTGGCTGGGCTAATGACATGGCATCCGTATAGTTGACCTGGCAGCTGACTGATCCGATGATGTGGCATCTGTACATGCTGGTGTGAAAGGTCGTACATGCTGATGTGGAATCCCTACAGTTGACGTGACAACTGACTAGGATGATGATGTGGCATTTGTACATGAAGACATGGCAGGCCACACAAGTTGACATGGCTCATGACATCAACATCCCACGTAGTAGGTGACGTTAGCATGACATCAAAATTTGATGTGGTAGATGATCGTATAGGTGGCATGGTGCCACATGGACCAATCACAAGATTCCATTTGGCAGCCCAAATTTTCCCAATGAGGGATCAACATGAATTTAGAGACTGTGCATGTACATTTATTACAGACCCTTTTTGGCACACAAATCGAGGACAAGAGCCTAGGGGGGTCCAGAAATCACAATGACAGAATTGGACGAAAAAATAGTCATATTTGCATGATTTTTTGCCACAAATTAAATGACACGGTCCATTTTGTGATATGAGCAGTGGAATTTGAGGTATATGGAAGAAACCTAGTTTTTTCATTAACGATTTAGCACACAAATCAAGGCAAAGAGCTTAGGGGGGTCCAAAAGTGTAAGTGTCATAATTTGACAAAAGTATAGTCATTTTTGCATGATTTTTCACCACGCATTCAATGACGCTGTCTGTTTTGTGATCCAAGAAACACATTTTTCAGGGCTCATAGAAGAATCCCACATTTTGCATTAATTCATGACATGTTTTTTGAGGTAGAGTTTCACTTTTCAGAACAGGTTGATTTTACAGTCATAAGTTACAGAATGATGAGATGAAGCTGTTGATGTTGTGTATGTTGAGTTTGAGCCACAAATTGAAAAATTTGGCACAAAAACCGATGTAAGTTCATGAATTTATGATTTTTCCTTATTTATTATGTTGCACATGTTTGAAGGGGAGTTTGAACACCATAGAGTTTCACCACTAATACACAATTGGGTGCTTGAAAAATTAACTTAATGAGCACGTTGCCTTAAAATTTGATGTAATTGCCATTTGGCTTGAATATGGAAGTTTTCATGAAACATTGTAAAGGATTTGTAGCCACTCGACGAGAGTGAGAGGAAATTGTTTTTCCTAAGCCTTGTTGGCATCGTTATAATGATTTTGTAACCACTGTTGAGTGAGATGCATATGTATTATGCCTAAACATTGTAATGCATCTTGTGACCCCTTTTGAGTGAGAAGCATTGTTTTGTCTAAGGCTTGTTTTGGGCAATCATTGTAAACTTGCCCATGAGTGTTTTATAAACTATGACAAGTATGGTATTGCATTGAAAACATGATTATGCATTGTCATCTACAAGTTTGTATTGATGTATGTGTCAGCATCGACATCCTCATTCCAAATTAGAAAGGTGAAGGAGAAGAAGGGTGCGTATTTCAGAGACTTTTTATGTAGATCAAGGAGTAGGAAGTGTATCATGGAGTGTAAGACTCTTCCTAGAAGTTACTTGTGGAGATTCAAGTTTTTCTTGATACTTTTGGAGGATCCAAAATGATTTTTGTGGGGAGGTATGATCCAAGACGATTTCCACACAAGGAATTATTATTTTGCATACCATGGAGAAGATCATTAAAATATGACAAAGAATAATTAATGCTCATGAATGAATTGATTAAATTGTAAAAATGGTTAATACTTAAAATGAGTATGAGAAACTCATGTATTAGTCACACACATTGGAAAAAAGATTAATGCTTGAAGTGAGTTAGAGAATCTCATGTATTATTCAATTAATTATAAAAACAAGAAATTAGTTGTGAGAATCCAACTCACAAATTAGTTTCCTAATTTTAAGGGAAAAAAAGAGGAATAGTTGGAGTGAGTGGAAATCTCATGTATTATTTGTAAAAATGGGAAATTAGTTTTATGTGATAATCCAACTCACAAAATATTTTCCTAATTTTAAGAGGAAATTTGTTTCCTAGTCTTAAGGAGGAAGTTAAGGGTCTCATGAGTTGGTTTGGACTCTTCCTCACTTTATTACAAGTGGATTCCTAGTCTTGAGGAGGAAGTTAAGGGTCTTTCTCATTTTGTCCTTGGGTAGGTACTAGATCCTAAATTTATGGATCTTGTATTTTTGGATTATGGAGTTAGGAAAAATCAATTAAACCCCCTTATTGGGAGAGATGAAAAAGAAGGCGTTTGGAGGCCCTTTGAGACTATTTTGGAGAGAGGTATTTAAGGAGAGAATCAAACAATCATGCTTGTAATTTGTAAGCCCCTTAATTGGGAGAGTATGTGAGGCCCTAGATTGGGAGAAGGAATGAAGTGATTTGTATTCCAGTGGATCCGAAGACGTAGCCATATTGGTGAACTCTGTTAACAATGTTGATCTCTTGTCATTTGTTGCTCTTTCATGTCAAGTTTCCTTATGCATGCTTTGTTTCCACAATTATGTTTTATTAAATGAATTAAGTAATGGATTATGCGATAAACAACATATTTCACCAAGTTATATTCAATTTGGATTCAAGTCTCCATAAGCACTTCAATTTTACCTTTAATGCAATCAAGTTCAATTAAAACGATCTTAAATATGAAATTATCAAGTGACCTAGAACCAAGATCAAGTTTGGTATCAATGTCACCCCCGGTACAGATCAAGTGGTATTAGAGCAGGATTGATAGGTATTGCAGGTGTTGAAGACAAGATGGGAAAAACATCAAAGAATGCATGGCTCAAAGAGCTCAAAGAAATCAACCAAACCATTGAAGCGGAGAATGTTGAGTTAAGAAGATTTCTACAAGAAGCAGAAGAAGAGAATCAAATATTGCGACTTCAATTACAAGCCACAGAAGAGGATTTGACAAAGTTTCAAAGTGACGGAGGCTTAGCAAATCCACCCCCACACCTGATCCATAATTTGTAACTGAGGTGAAAAATACTTCTTCATTTTCATGCTCTTCTCATTATGACGATGAATTCAGTGCTTTTGAGAAACACACTATAGGGATTAGCTTGAAGCTAATGAAGAAAATGGAGTCTGAAGGAAGAGGATTTAGAGATGATGGCCAAGGCATTGTGAATCCCATCAAAGTGGTGGGATTACCTCGATATGCATGAATATGATATGTTAGAGAGAAAGTTGGGGAGTGCTCGAAAGCAACAGAAGAAAGAGAGTCCTCAAGTGACGAATCAATGCATGCTGAGAGCACATCATCCCATTTCGATGATTGTGATTATGAGTCATCTCTAAAGGGAGGTGAGCAGTTTGAGGAAAGAGCTATGGAAAGTACTCATCACAAGGCCTGCATGAGAGACAACCAAGCAAGGTATAAAAAGTAACATTATTCAAATGTTCCTTTTGATTGTAAATAAATTGGAAATGATCAACATAGTTTATGGCATAGAAAACCATGTACATTTTGTGGTATGAATAAATATGTTGTTGCCAAGTGTTAGAAAAGAATGGCCTTGTATAGGAAGGTCATGGAAACTAGAAAGAAGCCAAGGTATGAAAAAAATTCTCCATATGGGAAGAAAAAGAAGGGCATGAAAACATGGATCAATAAGAACCATTTCACCCATTGCAACAAGGGTGGACATCAGGAAGCCACATGTTGGACACTCCGTCCAGAGTTGCGTCCTAAGAAGGACAAAGGAAGCCAGCTACAGGAAGAAGACTAACTACTGGAAAAGAGATAGTATAATAGGTAGGACCAATTCATCCTGCTAACTGAAAGGATGAATAAAATATTTGAGTCAGTTGATATGGACGGTCTATTTGAGTAATTAAACCACGAGGCCCCAAAATAGCCCAAAAATAAAGGTGTCCATAATTTGAAAAAAATACAAAATATTGAAGAGCTTGCCACAATATTTCCAACAACTCAAATGAATCGTTAAACAGAGTCATGGATCAAAATATATTACGATATGAATTTTTCCAAAAATAAGTGAATCTGGAAAAATTCGTATAGTGCTGATGTCAACATGCTGACGTGGTAGCACGCCAAGCCACCACATGTCGTCCGTACGGATGACATCAACATATGACTAGGAAATACGTGGTAGATGACATCAACATGATGTCGACACATTGATGTGACAACACCAGAGACCACCACGTGGTGTCCATACAACTGATTGGGAATGATGTGGCGGATGACATCAACATGTCATCCATACAACTGACTGGGCATGATGTGGCAGGTGACGTTAGCAGGACGTCTGTACAACTGATGTGGCAAATGATTGGGTACATGACATGGCATCCATACAGATGACTGGGACGATGATGTGGCATCAGTACATTTGATGTGGAAATTGACTTGGTTGATGACGTCACATCCATACAATTGATTGGGATGATGAAGTGGCATCCATACAAATAACCAGACCAATGAAATGATGTCTGTATAACTGACTGGGTTGATGATCTGGAATCGATACAATTGATGTGGCAACTGAGTGGGCTGATGATGTGGCATCTATACAAGTTGATGTGACAACTGACTAGGTCGATGACATGGCATTGATACAAGATGATGTGGAAGGCCTTATAGGCTAACATGGCAGGACGCACAGGATGACATTGGAGATGACATTAACATCCAACGTGGCAGGTGACATCAGCATGGCATCATCATCCGATGTGGCAACTAATAGGGCTATTGACCGTATTGACTGGGTGCCACGTGGACCAATCACAGGCTTCCATGTGGAAACACAAATTTTCCCAATGAGGGATGTGAAAAAATTTCGAGACTATGCATGTGAATTTCTTATAGGCCCTGTTTGGCATGCAAATTGAGGTAGAGAGCCTAGAGGGGTCCATAAATCACAATGATGAATTTGGATGAAAAAATAGTCGTTTTTGCACGTTTTTTCACCACAAATTCAATGGAACAATCCATTTTGTGATCTGAGCAGTGGAATATGAGGGCTATGGAAGAAGCCCACTTTTTCCATTAATTCTTTGGCATGCAAATCAAGGTAGAGAGCCTAGGGGGTCTAGAAGTTTCAATGTCATAATTTGACGAAAGTATAGTCTTTTTTGCATGATTTTTCACCACAAATTCTATGGCACCGTTCATTTTGTGATTCGAGCAATGGATTTTTAGGGCTCATAACATAAGACCACATTTTCCATCAATGCATGACAGATTTTTCAAGGTAGAGTTTCACCTTTCAGAATAGGTCGAGTTTACAGTCAGAAGTTGTAGAATGATGAGACAAAGCCGTTGATGTTGTGTATGTTGAGTTTGAGACACAAATTGAATTATTTTGCACAAAAAATGATGTTAGTTCATGCATTTATGATTTTTCTTTATTTTTTTATGTTGCACATGTTTTAAGGGGAGTTTTAAAAACATAGCGTTTCACCACTAATACACAATTGGGTGCTTGAAAAATTACCTTAATGAACATGTTGCCTTAAAATTTGATGTAATTTCCATTTGTCTTGAAGATGAAAGTTGCCATGAAACATTGTAAAGGCTTTGTAGCCTCTTGATGAGAGTGAGAGGAAATTGTTTTTCCTAAGCCTTGTTGGCATCGTTGTAATGATTTTACAACCACTGTTGATTGAGAGGCATAGGTCTTATGCCTAAACATTGTAATCGGTCTTGTGACCTATTTTGAGTGAGAGGCATTGTTTTGTCTAAGGCCTATTTTGGTCAGTCATTGTAAACTTGTCCATGAATGTTTTATAAACTCTGACAAGTATGGTATTGCGTTGAAAACATGATTATGCATTTTTAGCTACAAATTTGTATTGATGCAAGTGTCAACACAAAAATCCTCATTCCGAATTACAAAGGTGAAGGAGAAGAAGGGTGCATATTTCATAGACTTGTTATGAAGATCGAGGAGTAGGAAGTGCATCATGGAGTGCAAGACTCTTCCTAGAAGCTACTTTTGGAGATTCAAGTTTCTCTCGATACTTTTGGAGGACTAAAAATGATTTTTGTGGGAGGTATGATCTAGGAGGATCTCCACACAAGGAATTATTATTTTTCATACCATGGAGAAGATCATTAAAATATGACAAAGAATAATTAATGCCCATGAATGAATTGATTAAATTGTAAAAATGATTAATACTTAAAATGAGTATTAGAAACTGATGTATTAGTCACACACATTGAAAAAAATATTAATACTTGAAGTGAGTTGGAAAATATCAGGTATTATTCATTTAATTGTAAAAATGAGAAATTTGTTGTGAGTATCCAACTCAGAGATTAGTTTCCTAATTTTAAGGGGAAAAAAGTGGAATACTTGGAGTGAGTGGAAATCTCACGTATTATTTGTAAAAATGGGAAGTTAGTTTTATGTGAGAATCCAACTCACAAATTATTTTCCTAATTTTAAGAGGAAATTAGTTTGCTAGTCTTAAGGAGGAAGTTAAGGGTCTCATGAGTTGGTTTGGACTCTTCCTCACTTTATACAAGTGGATTCTTAGTCTCAAGGAGAAATTTAAGGGTCTTTCTCATTTTTTTTCCTTGGATAGTGATCCAGAATCGGATCCAAAGCCAAGATAGGGCTTAGAAAAGCCTAAGAATCAAAGTTCTCAGAATCTCTTCAGAATGGACGTGTGTGTAGGCCTCATCGATATGAACCCAACTCAACTTGAACGGGATCAAAATGATGTCATATGCTCCAGATATCATGGTCTGTTCATTTGGCCAAACAAGCAAAAACAAATGATGACTATACAGTCCGTACAGTGCTGCATGGCAGCTGACTGTACAGGCCGTATGACTGTACATATGATGTGGCAAGGTACAAGTGGTAGGGTTCAGTTTGCTTACTAGGAATACATACTAACACATGGCAGGGTGACTGGGCGTATAGACTGATATGTGGCGGGGTGACTGGGCGTATGGACTGACATGTGGCAAGGTGACTAGGGGTACAAACTGCTAACATGTCAGACATGTGGACCAATCAGGGAGTGACATGTGTCACCACTGTAAGGGTGACATGTGGCACATCCGTACGGTGCTTATATGGTAGGTACAATGGCATGTGATGTGGAAAACATGTGGCTAGAAGATGTGGACGAATCAGGCACTAACACATGGTAGTACTCTCGACGTATGGTACGGTGCCACATGGCCCATACATGGGATGCCACATGGAACCCATTCATTGGTTAAGGTTTTGTTTATAAAAATTGATTTGGCATCCACCGAGTTCAACCATGTGACTTCTCCACCGAGCGAATGACTTGGCAGGGCTGGGCTAGCCAACCTGCCCTCGCTATGAGTCTTAATTGTATATGGTTTATTTGGTATTTAAAGTTGCACATAGTGTAATTCCGGGCAGAAAAGGGTTGGGGCCTAACCCCAGCCCAAGACACATGCGACCAATACACAACACTTACCATATGTCAATTCCCTTTGAATTGGCGTGCACGGATAGTGATGGAGATAGCTCCCGATTTCGTGGTAACACCATAGGACCCAAAATTTATACCATGGCATGGTTATGGATTTGGCCCAACCCTCGATCATGAGACCACATCCCATGTGACAATGGACTCTGTTTTGTGTTAGGGACCTAACTCATCACGGAGGTAGAATAATCTATTCCGATGTAATAAAGGTCAATATTATTTAGGCCTAGAAATAAGGAAGAATAAGTCCAATGTAAGAAGACCTAATAGAAGCTTCCACTTCTATAAGGATCTTCCTCTAGATCGTTCTTTTGATAGACATATTTAGTATAAATAGGAGTCAAGGGTATGAGAATTTTTTTCTTGGATATTATTGTATTAGAGCTCTGATCTACTAGAGGTTACCCCCTCAAAGAGGTAAGTGAACATTGCTCTCAGTAATCAAAGTGCTCTTTTTGGTGTTATTCTGGTATCATTTTGGTATTATTGTGGTGTTGTTCTAGTTATATTGTTGTTCATCTGCCATTTCTAGCATTTTATTTTTGTTCTGCATACTTTTTATATCTGGAATATTACAAGTGGTATCAAAGCACTTTCCTCATCAGAAAATTGTAGGTTAATTTTTTTCTTCAGGGTAGAGACATATTCCGACGTCTTTAAGCTACAAAGATCTGTCATTACACACGTAAATGCATGGTTGGGTATTCATACATGTAGGAAATACAATTGGTACTTAAGCGCACATTTGTTGGCCACCCTTGTAACCCCTATTGGTACCCCTTTGAGTGGTAGCGCATCAGAAAACACCTGTATATAGATCAAAATAGATTTCCTGAATCCCTCTTTAAATAAACCGATTGGTTGCCTGACTGCTATAGTGCCACCGAGAAAAACACTCAGGAAGATACTCTTTAGTACCTGGGTAGTCGAGTAGTACGACTAAGGGCACGATCTAGCCTCTTTAGTTGGTGCTCTGAGATATTGGGCCGAGTAATACTGTTGTACCCCGCATGTATATCAGAGAGCTATAACACAATGCAAACCCTTGTCTGTAGAACCATTGAATACCTAACGTTTGGGAACGGGAAAAAAAATAAAAAAATATTGTCGTGCAACTGTGTCTCCTGCATTCGAATTGCAAAATCACTACAAATTTCTTCCTGATTAAGCATTTGGGAATGTCATCACTACAGTATTCTTCAGATCGAAGTATAACTTTATAGGTGTAAAAAAAAAAGGTATGGATTTTGCACCATTATTTGAGACCTATTCCATTGGATTTCTCTCTTCACCCTTATCACATTCATACTTATCATTTTTCAGAAATTTTTTGACCCCACCCGCCCCTTTTTGGTTCCCTCGTCATCATGGCCCATACTCGTATCTAATACAAGGAAGCTCGCTTCAATACCTTGCAATCTAATTTCACAGAGACACAACAAGAAGTGAGACAACTTAGTGCCATTATTGCCACCATCAATAAAAATATGCATTCCTCCATCGTCGCTTCAATCGAGGAACTCAAACAAGACATTACTACCCAACTTGAATCTGTCACTATGATGATCTGCACCAAGCTACATATCCCTGCAGACCCTCCCTTATCTGACCCACCTTTGCATACTGAAGCTGCAACTTCCTCTCATTCCCATAATTTTCATCCCCATCACTTTCAGCTTGACCTATTCCTTCCGCGTGTGGATGTGAAAAAATTTGATGGCTCGGATCCCATTGGCTAGGTAACTCAAATGGAACATTATTTCTCTTTTTATGACATTACAGATGAGTTGGAAAAACTCTGGTATGGTGTTCTCCATCTAGATCAAGAACATTGGCAATGGTGGCAATGGAGAAATACTTCCCGCCAAGGGTATATTGCTTTGACACACTTTGTGGCAGATATTTATGAACTCTTTGACACTGACACCAACCATTTAGGCTGTTTGCCAAAGTTGAAACAATCTGGCACAGTGGAAGACTTTATAGCTTCTTTTGAGCGACTGACTTTTCGTACAGAGGGCATGTATGATGCTTTTTTTTGAGAATGTTTTATCAGTGGCCTCAAGGATGATATTCATGCCCATGTCCTCATGGCTTGGCCTCATAGTTGGGTGGAGGATACTTAAATAGCTAAGGAATAACAACAAGTTGTCTCTTCTCAAAATTGGAAACCCTCCTTTATTCCTCGCACTAAACCAACAAATCCCACTCCTCCTTCTACTCCACTAAAGATCCAAAAATTGACCAGGGACGAAATGGATGAACTCCAACTCAAAGGCCTTTGTTATAATTGTGATGAAAAATATTTTTTGGGACACAAGTGTAAGGAACAAAATATTTTTATGGCCATCTCAGAGGATTTTTTAGAAGAGGATGTTGAATCTCCCCTTGTGTCCATGTCACTTGAACCCATAGACATAACCCATCCCTTAGACCCTCCTGAAGTAGAACTGGTCATTTCCATAAATGCTCTCATTGCCTTCTCTTCTCCCCAAACCCTCGAGCTAATTGGTTACATCAAACATAGGAAGGTCATCATTCTTTTTGATAGGGGAAGCACCCATAATTTTATTCATCACTGCATTGCCCAAGAAACTAATTTCTATATCCATGCATTCAATAATTTCCAAATCATGATTGCTAATGGCGGGTCCATGAAATGTGGAGGGAATTATGAAAATGTGCGTCTCCAAATTGGTGACTACCACCTGAAATCTCATATGTTTGCTATCAACATGGGCGGTTGTGACATTGTGTTGGGTGCATGCTAGCTAAGGACTTTGGCTCCCATTCTCATGGATTTTAAGGAATTAACCATGCAATTCGACCAGGAGGGCCAACAATATAAGTTCCAAGTCATCATTATCGATTCTCTTGAGATCATTAGTTCTGATCGCATGGAAAAGATGCTCAAAAAAGGTCATTTTGGCATTATTTCCCAACTCCATGCCATACAAGTAATTGAGACACCCTCTGTGTTGTAGGACCTCCAATCCATCCTCTCTAAACATCAAGTGTTTTTTTCCACTCCCTAGGGACTCCCTCCTTCCCATGGTATTCATGATCATTCCATTTACCTTGTCCCAGGAAGCCTTCCTCCCAATATCCGTCCCTATCATCACCCCTTTTCCCCAAAAAATGAAATTGAGAAAATGGTTCAAGAACTGCTCAACGTAGGTGTTATCTTCCCTAGTATGAGCCCCTACTCTTCTATTGTGGTCATGGTCCTTGAGAAAGAAGGTTCTTGGCACACGTGTCCTGACTTCCACGCCCTCAACAAACTCACCATTAAAGACAAATTTCCCATTCCTGTAATTTATGACCTCTTGGATGAATTGAGTGGCGCCCAGTTCTTTACTAAACTTAATATTCGTTCTGGCTACCACCAGATCCGTATGAAAGAGGTAGACATTCCTAAGACTTCCTTTAGAACTCATGAGGGCCACCATGAGCTTTTGGTCATGCCCTTTGGCTTGTGTAATGCTCCCTCCACTTTCCAAAGCTTCATGAATCATGTCTTTCATCCTTTTCTCCTCCATTTTGTCTTAGTTTTCTTTGATGATATCCTCATCTATAGAAAAAACTAGAAAAAACATCCTTCTCATGTGGATCGAGTTCTCCATCTACTCTCTCAGTACCAAATTTTCCTGAAACAATCTAAATGTTCTTTTGATGCCTCAGAAGTCAAGTACTTGGGTCATCTCGTTGGCAAGGCCAACGTTAGGGTGGATCCTAAAAATATCGAACCTATGAAAGAATGGACTCACCCAAAGACTCTCAAAATATTGCGTGGATTTCTGGGCTTAATAGGTTATTATCGCAAGTTTGTTAAGAATTATGGAAAGTTTGTGACACCTCTCACTGCACTCCTTAAAAAGAATTATTTCACTTGGACTCCGACAGCTGCTTAGGATTTTCAAACCTTGAAGATGGCCATGTGCACCACTCCAGTCCCGACCCTTCCTGATTTCACAAAACTTTTTCCTAGAATGTGATGCTTCATGGAAAGGAATTGGCATTGTCCTTATGCTAGAGGGTCAACCTTTGGCCTTTACCAACAAACAATTGTCTGAGTGAAATTTGGGCAAATCAATCTATGAAAAGGTAATGTTGGCTATTTTGCATAATGTTTATCTTTGGCACCCTTATCTGTTGGGGCAACGCTTCCAAATTAAGACAGATCATCAAAGCCTCAAGTATTTTCTGGAACAATTCATTTCCTCCCCAGAGCAACAAAAATGGGTGACTAAGATCTTTGGATATTATTATGAGATCATTTACAAGAAAGGAAAGGACAATGTGGTTGCCGATGCACTTTACCGAAATTATGAAGATGAAGGGTCCCTTTTTTCTCTCTCCTTCATTGTACCATATTGGTTCCAAGCTGTTAGCTAGGAATGGCTACAAGATCCCAAAAGTTCGCATCTGATAACAATAATTGCAGTCCAATTCTCTAGTTTCCCCAGGGTACTCTTGGCTCCATGATGAGCTTCAATACAAAGGTTGTTTGTATTTAAGTAAATAGTCAAAATTTAAAACCACGACACTTTCTGAGCTTTATGCTACACCCACAACTAGGAACTTCAGGTTTACCAAAACCTGACAGGGTCAAACGTTCCTTTTTCTAGGATGGTATGTGTTGGAACACATATATTTCTAAACTTTTGAGTTTTATTTTCCTCTTTCACGAAAATATAATCTTTCCCAAATCATGAATTAGAGAATAACTTTCGAACTTTAAATCCATTTCATTCCTGGTTAAATAAAAATAAGGCGCACGTAATGTCCACCGTTGATGAATCCTTTTATTTAATCAAATGATCCTAATCTCTTCAGAGTTGTGGAGATGCCAAATTGTTAAAGAAGTAAATCATTGAGGTCGCTTCAGAGCTTCGCGCTTCGGGCATTTCAATATGTCTAAAAAATGAAAACCTTGAACACCGAAATGCCGAAGTTCTTAAGGCTAATTCAAGGTTTAAAGCATGATAAATTAAAACATAAGAATGATTAGTAGAAGAATAAATTCTCCGTGACTTCGGCCTTCAGGAGATATCTACCCTCTTCTATTCAAAACCTCCGAAAGTTGAACCACAAAATTGTTAATAACGTTTATTATTGGTTAGATTTAATGATTGGAATGATTATTTTTTATTTTTCATCAATTCAAAAAACTCAGAATTCTTTTGTTTCGAGCAGGTTAATGGCGCCATCAGAACTTAGCAGAATGCCAAAATGATTCAAGAGTCTGATAAACTAGGCAAAAAGACAAAATATAACAGAGAAAGGGGTAAATAGACAGAAAGGGGGATTCAAAATCACTAGAGCGCTAAATATCTGAAGTGGAAGATCTAATGCCACGTGTCCTTTGAGTTCAACGGTGGAGATTTATTTCAGAAATCTGGGCTTCGGGACTTCGGGAATCCTCGCTTCACAACATCGCAAGCCTTCCGAAGAAATTATCCCCGACGTGCAGGATCTCATGCTACGTGTCCTTTGAGTTCAATGGGGGAGATTTATTTTGAAAATCTGGGCTTCAAGACTTCGGGAATCCTTGTTTCACAACATTGCAAACCTCCTGAATCAATTATTGCCGAAGCGCAAGATATGATGCCATGTGTCCTTTGAGTTCAACGATGGAGATTTATTTCAGAAATGTGGGCTTCGAGACTTCAGGAATCCTCACTTCACAACATCACAAACCTCCCGAAGCACAAGATTTGATGCCACGTGTCATTTGAGTTCAACAGTGGAGATTTATTTCAGAAATCCGGGCCTCGGGAATTCAAGAATCTGGGCTTCGGGACTTCGGGAATTCTCACCTCACACATTCGGATTTCTTCCGAAGCAGTTATCGCCGAAATGGGAGATCTGGTGCCGCATGTCCACTTCAATTAATGATCATGATGGACTTCGTATCTTCGGGAGTTATTTACTCAACACTTCTTGCCTCCCACAAAATACGAACTAGTCAAATATAGAGATCGTCTGACAGATGTCCCTCGCTCAGATCGACGGACAAGAATTGCATGAAGATTCCTCTACATGTGACCAAGAGCTGTGACCTCAACTAAAACTTTTGGCACTTACCTTACTTTATGAGATCTGACGACTTATCTCTTTCTCGCCTAGATCAACGGTCAAGGGAAATTGCGGGGCACAAAGTTGCACAAGACTTATTTTCGAGAGATGGTCCCACAATTTAAACCGTGGTTTTATCTCAGGGTTACGTGGCATCACCAGATGTATTGCGGGATGAAAATAAGGTTACCTCAAAACCATTTCTCCACACCCCCACAAAATGGAAAACCTATCATCCATTGCCACTTGTCTTCCACTCTGTTGACGGGCGAAACTGTCCGTCCGTCAATTGAGAGAGTGGAACCGGTCCGGGGTTGTCTAAATAACCCAAGCCGTTTGGAATGAACCACCCTGATGAGTTTAACGACTCCGTTGGCCACCCTAAGGTCTCCTAAGAAAACCAAAGAGAAAACTAATCTAAACTAATCTAACTAAAACAAATAAAACAAACTAAAACTAACTAAAACTAATTAAAACAAACTAAAACTAACTAAAAATAAATCTAACTATTCTAACTATTATGTACAATCTACTAATTACTATTATAATAACTCAAATCACTTATCTAATTATTAGCTGTAATATTACTTATTCACAAATGTACACTATAAACAACCTACAGATTTAATTAAAACCTGCAAAATTCATGTATTTTCTGCCCTAAGACAACCAAGAATCTCTTTTTGATTTTCTATATTTTATGAATAAGAAGTAAAACTACTGAAATTAAACGATCTAATATATTTACTGAAATTAAACAATCTAATATAAATCTAATTAAACTAATATATGAATTAAACTACTTAATGAAAACAGTAAACAAAAGACTATTTGACCTGGAAACGCTCCAAGTCTGCCTTGTGTATGATGACTTCTAAGCTGGTCGGAGGAGGAAAACTCGCACCGGTTAGTCCATAAGCTTCTCGTAAATGATCGACTGTATTGCTCCTTGAAGTGTTTTACAGGACAAACAAGACATAAAATAAAATCATAACAATCTTATGATTATAAATTCCTGCAATAAGGGAAACCTGTTATGCAAAAAACTTATATATAACAATTCAATTTATGCAGAAGATAAACCTGTGATTCACAAACTGAATCAAACAATTGTTATGTCTTTTATCTATTTGGAAGAGACAAGATATGGATAACAGTGACCAAAATTATATCATTTGCACATGATTTAGATAGCTAAAGTAGTCATAAACCATAAACAAATTGATATACACAACATAAAACAAAATATTGATATATTGAGAAGCTAAAGCTGTGACAAAACACCAAATTCTGCTTCAGTCTGTATTATAACTCCATATCCTTGTTCTCCCACGAATGAGGATGATATTACACAAAAATAATAGGTATTTATAAGATTTTTCACAAGGTAAAAACCTCCTTGTGGATAGTATCAAACTGTTTACATAATCTGGGAAGATATCCCAAAATCAACTAAACTAGGAACTAAAATGAAACTAAAATATTTCAAATATCTTCTAACTGCTCATCCAATCCAATGCAATTTCGAATTGACCTGTAATGGACACAGATATCAAATTAGAAAGATATTTCAATAACAAAACACTAAAAAATTGATCGTACAGACTTAGCTACAGAATCATCTGATTCTGTAGCTAGTCTAAAATAGCACACAGGACCAGATAGCAATCAAATGAAATCTTTTTAAAACAATCCAATTTAATTTAATTTTCTTTTAATAAATATCCAAAACGAATCACTATAATTCTAATGAGTTTATCATTCAAATTTAAACCAAATCGAAAAGTGATTCAGACAAGACAGGCTAAAAATACTCTGTTTTTTCAGTTGCCATAAAATATAGTCAAACCATAACAAGACTGTTTCATATCAAATTAAATCAATGGTGAATCATATCGTATAAGATACGATTTAATTTAACACAATAATAATCGATACAATCATAATTGAACGCAATCGAAATTGATTTGTTACGACTGTAATACTGTGCAAACGATTCACATTTCAATCAAATACCAATATGGAAAAACTGATCCGATTATTGCCAAACATTCATAACAGCCTCAAACTTCACCATAGATTTGAATCGTTGAGCGTTTACATAGTCAATCAGACAGGATCACATAATGATCGTAACCATCAACAACAGTGATAACCATAAACTGGGCAACAATCAAATCGAATTGTGACTGAGTCAAATAAAGAAACAAATCGCAATGCTGGGCACGATCACTTTCGTTCCCAAATCAAATTTAACAATATGTTTGTTGTAATATGAACCAAACTGATAACGCGGTCAAACCATGCGAATCGACAGGTTGGATACAACAGTCAGGATTCGAATCTATTCGCAATTTAGTTATGCATTAACAGAATGGTATGGAATATAACAATTAACTATTATTTCCACCATATCGTATAGAATATAACCAATCTCGAATTGAAACATTGACTGTGTTTAAAATTGAAATACCCGAAACAATCTGTGTTTAGAAAAGGTGTTAACAACTTCAATAATCGATAGAGTATTCAGTTCAAACCAAATCAAAACAATCAAATCTATCCCACGATCAATCGAATCAAAGCCCAGTCCAATCGAAACTTAAAACAATGATGAAATTCGATTTATCAAAACAAAATTATATACAATAATGCATGCTTATGTGTCAAGGAAAATTCGCGGGGTAAACAGAGCTCATGATTTTATTATATAAACAGGTGATAATCATACCAGTGAGGTTACTCGAGCTATGCCAATTTTGAATTGACGACTGCTGTAGCCGACTCCACGTTCTTAAACAAAATCAAACCTGTTGTTCGTTGTTTCTTATCAGTGGATGGCATCTTTTCCTTTTGACTGGTGAGCTTTGCAACTTGATCCTCCAGAGCATGAATTCTAGACTGTAGCATTGGCACATCAAGGTAATACCTTTCTAACCATGAGCCACACTGATCACATGGTGGAGCAGCCGGTTCGGATATAATAGGAGGGGGTTTTGAAGAGTCACCGGGGGTTTCACAAGGCATTTTGATGACGGGAAAATTAGGATCATTTTGCAAGCAAGGTGGTAGGTTTTTGACAAAATCATATGAGGGTTTGTCACACAGACCTTCAGAATAGGGATACTCACTTGCCAGGTAACGTTCAACCTCAGAGTCAGAATCTTCACTCACCATGATAGGGTCAGGGTTGACAACAGTTTTCGGTTTGTTTCTTGCCATGCGAGAGATTAACCAGGTGTTCTTCTTACCTTTAGAATTCGCATTAGGTTTAGTCTTAGGCCTTTTAGCCACGGGTTTAACATTGTTCACATCTGTGGTGACAGAATTGGGTAGGTCAATGGGTGAGTCGGGTAGGGGTTTAGGTAACAGAGCATTGTAAGGCACAGGGGGTACTGACTTGCTCTCGCTCACCAAAGGTTTGTCAACCTGTGGTGGACTTGAGTCCTCAAAATTATTTCGAATAAGAAAATCATTCCAATAGTCTCGGCGTAACCCCAAATGACAAACCACAAGCATTTTAATTAACCCAAAATGAAATAGACTGTTATTGGCCTGGTTCTGCTTATATCTTTTAGACATTTTAAACAGACTCCTATGCAAGTAGTAAGGCATATTAAGCTCATAGCCCATGAAAACCATCAGTAGCCGAAGGTGGTACAAGAAAATGAAACCATACCTGCCCTCGCAGGTGATAAATTGTTTAGTTTTCATCAGCAAGTCATGCCATCGTTGCTTTAGCATATTCGCGGGAAAAACCTTTGTCACAGGAGCTCACTCTTCGTGACTGGAAGAGCAATGTCCACGGGACATCTTCCACTTTGCAATTTTTTGACCATTTCTGTCCAAAAACAAGCAGACCGATAGCCAAATTGAGAAAATGCTCATCAATTTCCAACTGCACATCCCCTACCTTGGCTCGATAGCCATCAAAGGTTAATGCAAATTGCCGAGCCACACTAGGGTTATAGCCATCAAACTTCTGTATGAAAGGGAGCCATCCGAATTCCTCAAGGTCACTGTAAGCACCATCGAACATCAACAATGCTTGACTACCATTGGGTTCAGCCCTTACAACCAGAGCCATGGTGCGGGTGCATGGTAGGGTTCGAATAAACACACAAGAGAAAAATCGTTTAGGCTAACAGCTGAGAACGATGAAAGGGGAGGCAAATCAATATGCGTGTGCGAAGGTGGTGGGTTAGTTCACCGCCATGCAAAACATTAATGGTAGAGTACAACGCTGTTCCATCAATCACAATATAAACCAAAATATTCGGCCATCCCAAGATTTAAACGGTGAATGATAATTTACCAATGTGCCAATCTATGATTTGAAACCATGAATGTTCAACGTAAAATCAAACCCATAAATTAAACATACGCCAAGTAATAATTCAAACCATAAAATCAAAACCCAAAGTTAAATGTTTATCCAATCGCGCCATTGCATAACTTTAAAGTATTGCCATTCAATATAAAATCAAACTCATATGTTACCATGCGCTTGTTGCATAATATATAATCAAAGTCTTATAACATTGTGACCAATGATTTTATAAAATCGACAAGCTAAGAGCTTAAGGATCACATTATATAAAACAAGATTAACCATGACCCTTATGAAATCAAGTATAATTCATAAATTAACATGCTCAATGCCTTATCAATTAAACAAAAATCAAGTTGCGCAATCAAAGTAAGAGTAGGCAAATGGACATAGTTTGAAATAATCTTTTTAGTCACATGATAAACCAATGGTAAAGTGTCCTTCAGAATATCAATAAAAGACTATGACAGTCCAAATAACGATGGAGGAGTTTTCATGCTTTTAGTCGTGAAAAAATAAATCGAAACCAATTTGCAAATGTCGCATGAAATAAAAATGTCTTCTGTTTGCAAAATGCGACAGAAATTTGAAGTTCAAGAGACATAGGTGTAGGCAACTTTTAGGGCAATTGAAAAAATTGAATTGGCTGCCAACACACTCTTAATGCACGCCACCTCCTGACCGACACACCACCTCCTCACAATGAGCCCTCGTGGAGCTAGTTATCAAATCATTATCACCACATACGACCAAGGGCTGTGACCTCGATTTAAATCTGGGTGCTTATCTCAATATGCTAAGATACAAATCCAGATCTTAATGGATCATGGAAATCAATGATTCGTGGGTATTTAACATGCCAAATCTACGTGAGGTCAAACATCAGGAAGAAAACCCAAAGTTGTAGATCAGGCACCACACGTCCTCAGGGATGGACGATCAATATTCACTTTGGAAATCTGGGCTTCGAAAGTTTAAAATTATCCACTCCTGTTTTCATCCAAAGAAGTTTCTTCTCGAGTTCGTAGATCCTTGCCTCGTGTCCTCATATCAACGGGCGTCGTCTGCGTTAAAAATCCAAATCTATGTACACACCATCCCTAGGCTCTAAAGTGTCAAATATGTGGTAGTCATCGGTTCAGACTTGTGGTGCTCTCGTCGGTTATAACACTTGTCATGCATGTCATGTATCCCGTTCGCCCCGCAGCCTGTCACACCTTCTATATTGGTTACCACACTTACCTCCATTGCAATTTCAATTTTTCACGGGCGATTACTTTTCATATGTCCGTTATCCATCTCTTGATGAACCATGTAGAGTTATTCATCTGATTAGCCTTCTCTCTCTAAAGAAGCATTTCTCACAGCAGGTGAAGAGACAGAAGAGAATGACAGTTAAGCCCATCGGTTTTCACACCCTATCCTTTCATTTTAGACATAGTTATATATTGTAAGAAGTCCAACCGTTTTGAGTTGTGGTGAATTTTGTATAAATACACAGATTCAAGATCCGCACATGGCTACTTCTTGCCATAGGTAATAAGAAAAAACTCTCCTTTCGTGAGAATTAATACAAGTGCAAACATGGATTCCAATTTTTGTGCAGTTTGAGTTATGTTTTCCTCTTGTATTCCATATTTCTTATTTCCCTCATGTTATTCCTTGATAATGGAGTGATTGCAATTTAGTACCACTACTACTGTAGTCACATTCTATCGGTTTTTTGGTAAGCAATCAATTTTTCCTTTGTATTTTCTATAAGTAAGTACAAGACCTGTGAGCTACTTGGATTACTGTATCTCATATCCTTTCAAGGGTGCATTGTTTATTTTCTTCTATTGTGAACAAGGTAAGATTCATCTTGCATTGATTCCTCATCTTGTTTAACAATTTTGTAAGTTCCCCTCACATCATTTGATTTTATGATCGACTTAGATGACAAATTACGACCTCTGTCTTGTTCTGTCATTATTTTCATTTGAGGATTAATTCTTATATAACTAATGGAAGAAAAAGAACATTTAAAAACATCCCTTTATATTTATGATGCCTGACATTATTCTTTAAGCCTTAGGTTTAATCTCAGGAACAACAATAAAAAACAGGACGTTCGTAATTTTGTGGCTGAATGTGATGTGTGTCAACGCAACAAGGGAGAAACAATCAAATCTCCTGGCACACTACAACCACTTCTGATTCCACCTGCTATTTGGAGGGATATCTATATGGATTTTATTGTAGGCCTACCTAAATCAAGAAATAAATTAGTCATCATGGTGGTAGTTGATCATCTTTCCAAGTATGCTCATTTCTGTGCTCTTCAACACCCATTTACAACATCCATTGTGGCTCAACTTTTCATGGATTAGGTATTCAAGCTTCATGGCATGCCAGATTAGCACGACAAAGAAAAATTCAACTCAAAAACAACCATCAGAAAATCGTACAAACATCATCATTTACTATCTTTTCCAGCGATGTTTTAAAAGATATAAACTAATAACAGTCTTAAGATCGGTAAGTCATGATATTAATGATAAAATCTTCGATACTGTTGGCATGGCCACTGCTGCCAGCAGGCGTCTATAGCCTCGACATGGTTTCCATTTAACCCACTCGGACGTCTTTATCCTGTCAAGAAGTTCTAGATCAGAATAAAGGACTTTTAAAAGAGGTTTCTTATATTTTTTTTCAGATTTTCGTGTACCCGACATTGCTTTGCTGCCAGCGGGCCTGTTTAGTACCTTGACAAAGTTGTCTTGGTGCCATGCTTGCATTTACCCGCTTCCAGCGGACCTGTTCAGTATCCTGGCGGGTTTACAAACACTTCCCACAACTCTTATTAACATTTTTATTTCGTTTTTTTCTTTTATATATAGCTGAGCGGGGTGACACTGAAAAATCTTGGTATTTTATCATATTTTTTTCAGACCTCATCATAAATTTTTGATACTGTCCTTTATCCAGCTCCAGAAATGTTTTATTTCTAAAACAACTTACTTTGACAGGGAGACATCCATTTGAGTCATTCCTTTATGGAAAAGGGACAGCGTAAAAAGATAATAGATGATCATGACAAACTTTGCTCAGAGATTGAAATTAGTAAACTTCTTTCAAACAACAAAATTTTCCAACATAAATATCAGTTTCTGAAATATATCATTGATGTTCGTACAACCTTTCAGAAGTTATTTCAGCGAAGAGATTTTCTTATGGTCTTTGTCTGAATAGCTCAGTACACAGGCATGCATATGTTTCAAAAACACACAAAACTGATCATTCAAATCAAAACCAAAAACGAAAACAAAGGCAAAAATAAAAACAAAAGGAAATATTTACATAATATACAAGGGTAGTAATCAAGAAAAGTATCTTTTCAGGGCTTGGCCATTCACCGGATAGGTGTCAAGCTACCCTTCAAGATTCTGCAATCGAAAGGAACTAGGACCCAACCTTTTAGCAATAAAAAATGGCCCAAGCCACAAATTTTGAAACTTGGTGTGTTCACCCTTTCCTTCGTGTGGTTTGTCCCACTTTAAGACGAGATCGCCTACTTCAAAATTCCTATCCGAAGCAGAATTAGAATCGAACTAGATTTTAATCAGTTTTTGATGTTGATCTAATTTACGCTTAGCTTGGGTTCTTACTTCTTCTAACTTCATCAAAGCGTTAATACAACTTTCTAAAGGGGGGATTTCTTCTTGAAATTTTTGTGACAATTTGATCGAAGGAAGAAGAATGTGAGGTGGCAGAATGGCTTCTCTGCCATAAACGAGAAAAAAGGGGGAATTACCTATAGCAGCTTTGGGTGTTACCCTATCATCCCACAATGCATTAAGCAGTGCATTGTGCCAGTTCTTGTGATTTTCAGCCACAGTTCTCTTGATAATTTTGATCAAGTTCTTGTTTGTTGATTCTGCTAAGCCGTTGCCCTGGGGATAGTAACTAGTAGAATGCTTCAGCTTTATTCCCTTTTCTAAGGCGAACTCACTCATCTCAAGAGAAGAAAAGTATGAAGCATTATCAAAGACTAGACAGTCAGGGATACCAAAACGAGTGATGATATTTGAGTTTAGAAAAGCGATCACCTGACTTGTGTTAACAGTTCTTAGCGCGACGGCTTCAGACCATCGAGTAAAGTAATCAGTGGTTGTCACAATATACTTGTGTTGTTGTGAGGA
>SNQJ01S0021267.1:24613-49202 GCA_010110895.2 Picea sitchensis | reverse complement strand
GTGGAAGGCTGAGAAGGTGGTTTACCTTCGTCAGAAGAGGAATCTCCTCCAGAAGAAGAAGGAGATGAGGGAGGTGGTGAAGGAGGTATCCCAGATCCTCTTGCAGTAGGATTTGTGTTTGGATTTGTAGGATTCACAGTGAGGTCTATGTGACCTAACTGTTCTCTGATGTCAGAAAAGTCCAAAGGTTGAACCCACGGGCGGTTTGGTCGCCTAAGACTAGCTAAGGCACTATGTGTTTTGATAAGAGATTGAGGAACGATCTCTTGGAGATCACCACCTGTAGGATTAGGGGTTGCTGGCTCAACTGTGATCTGTGGATCTTCGGTTGAAGTAGTTGTTGTTTGAGGGGGGATATTATCTTGTGAACGACTTCTAGTCACTATAGGTGTGTGATTAGGTGGGGGAGGATTCTTGTGACCACCTCTTGCTATTAATTAAGTTATGTCCCTCCTTCTAGCGCCATTTGTTGATGGGCGAAACTGTCCGTTCGTCAATTGAGAGAGTGGAACCGGTCCGGGGTTGTCTAAATAACCCAAGCCGTTTGGAATGAACCACCCTGACGAGTTTAACGGCTCCGTTGGATTCCCTAAGGTATCCTAAGAAAACCAAAGAGAAAACTAATCTAAAATAATCTAACTAAAACAAATAAAACAAACTAAAACTAACTAAAACTAACTAAAACTAAATAAAACAAACTAAAACAAACTAAAACAAAATCTAACTATTCTAACTATTACGTACAATCTACTAATTACTATTATAATAACTCAAATCACTTATCTAATTATCAGCTGTAATATTACTTATTCACAAATGTACACTATAAACAACCTACAGATTTAATTAAAACCTGCAAAATTCATGTATTTTCTGCCCTAAGACAGCCAAGAATCTCTTTTTGATTTTCTATATTTTATGAATAAGAAGTAAAACTACTGAAATTAAATGATCTAATATATTTACTGAAATTAAACAATCTAATATAAATCTAATTAAACTAATATCTGAATTAAACTACTTAATGAAAACAGTGAACAAACGACTAATTGACCTGGAAACGCTCCAAGTCTTCCCTGTGTATGATGACTTCTAAGCTGGTCGGAGGAGGAAAACTCGCACCGGTTAGTCCGTAAGCTTCTCGTAAACGATCAGATGTACTTCTCCTTGAAGTGTTTTACAGGACAAACAATACATAAAAGAAAATCATAACAATCTTATGATTATAAATTCCTGCAATAAGGGAAACCTGTTATGCAAAAAACTTATATATAACAATTCAATTTATGCAGAAGATAAACCTGTGATTCACAAACTGAATCAAACAATTGTTATGTCTTTTATCTATTTGGAAGAGACAAGATATGGATAACAGTGACCAAAATTATATCATTTGCACATGATTTAGATAGCTAAAGTAGTCATAAACCATAAACAAATTGATATACACAACATAAAACAAAATATTGATATATTGAGAAGCTAAAGCTGTGACAAAACACCAAATTCTGCTCCAGTCTATATTATAACTCCATATCCTTGTTCTCCCATGAATGAGGATGATATTACACAAAAATAATAGGTATTTATAATATTTTTCACAAGGTAAAAACCTCCTTGTGGATAGTATCAAACTGTGTACATAATCTGGGAAGATATCCCAAAATCAACTAAACTAGGAACTAAAATGAAACTAAAATATTTCAAATATCTTCTAACTGCTCATCCAATCCAATGCAATTTCGAATTGACCTGTAATGGACACAAATATCAAATTAGAAAGATATTTCAATAACAAAAAACTAAAAAATTGATCCTACATTTCAATCAAATACCAATATGGAAAAACTGATCCGATTATTGCCAAACATTCATAACAGCGTCAAACTTCACCATAGATTTGAATTGTTGAGCGTTTACATAGTCAATCAGACAGGATCACATAATGATCATAACCATCAACAACAGTGATAACCATAAACTGGGCAACAATCAAATCGAATTGTGACTGAGTCAAATAAAGAAACAAATCGCAATGCTGGGCACGATCACTTTCGTTCCCAAATCAAATTTAACAATATGTTTGTTGTAATATGAATCAAACTGATAACGCGGTCAAACCATGCGAATCGACAGGTTGGATACAATAGTCAGGATTCGAATCTATTCGCAATTTAGTTATGCATTAACAGAATGGTATGGAATATAACAGTTAACTATTATTGCCACCATATCGTATAGAATATAACCAATCTCGAATTGAAACATTGACTGTGTTTAAAATTGAAATACCCGAAACAATCTGTGTTTAGAAAAGATGTTAACAACTTCAATAATCGACAGAGTATTCAGTTCAAACCAAATCGAAACAATCAAATCTATCCCATGATCAATCGAATCAAAGCCCAATCCAATCGAAACTTAAAACAATGACGAAATTTGATTTATCAAAACAAAATTATATACAATAATGCATGCTTATGTGTCAAGGAAAATCCGCGGGGTAAACAGAGCTCATGAGTTTATTATATAAATAGGTGATAATCATACCAGTGAGGTTACTCGAGCTATGCCAATTTTGAATTGACGACCGCTGTAGCCGACTCCACGTTCTTAAACAAAATCGAACCTGTTGTTCGCTGTTTCTTATCAGTGGATGACATCTTTGCCTTTTGATTGGTGAGCTTTGCAACTTGATCCTCCAGATCATGAATTCTGGACTGTAGCATTGGCACATCAAGGTAATACCTTTCTAACCATGATCCACACTGATCACATGGTGGAGAAGCCGGTTCGGATATAACAGGAGGGGGTTTTGAAGAGTCACCGGGGGTTTCACAAGGCATTTTGATGCTGGGAAAATTAGGATCATTTTTCAAGCAAGGTGGTAGGTTTTTGAAAAAATTGTATGAGGGTTTGTCACACAGACCTTCAGAATAGGGATACTCACTTTCCAGGTAACGTTCAACCTCAGAGTCAGAATCTTCACTCACCATGATAGGGTCAGGGTTGACAACAGTTTTCGGTTTGTTTCTTGCCATGCGAAAGATTAACCGGGCATTCTTCTTACCTTTAGAATTCACATTAGGTTTGGCCTTAGGCCTTTTAGCCACTGGTTTAACATTGTTCACATCTTTGGTGACAGAATTGGGTAGGTCAATGGGTGAGTCGGGTAGGGGTTTAGGTAACAGAGAACTGTAAGGCACAGGGGGTACTGACTTTCTCTCGCTCACCACGGGTTTGTCAACCTGTGGTGGGCTTGAGTCCTCGAAATTATTTTGAATAAGAAAATCATTCCAACAGTCTCGACGTAACCCCAAATGACAAACCACAAGCATTTTAATTAACCCAAAATGAAATAGTATGTTATCGGCCTGGTTCTGCTTATATCTTTTAGACATTTTAAATAGACTCCTATGCAAGTAGTAAGGCATATTAAGCTCATAGCCCATGAAAACCATCAGTAGCCGAAGGTGGTACAAGAAAATGAAACCATACCTGCCCTCGCAGGTGATAAATTGTTTAGTTATCATCAGCAAGTCATGCCATTGTTTCTTTAGTATATTCACGGGAAAACCTTTGTCACAGGAGCTCACTCTTCATGACTGGAAGAGCAATGTCCACGGGACATATTCCACTTTGCAATTTTTTGACCATTTCTGTCCGACAACAAGCAGACCGGTAGCCAAACTGAGAAAATGCTCATCAATTTCCAACTGCACATCCCTGACCTTGGCTCGGAAGCCATCAAAGGTTAATGCAAATTGCCGAGCCACACTAGGGTTATAGCCATCAAAATTCCATATGAACGGGAGCCATCCGAATTCCTCAAGGTCACTGTAAGAACCATCGAACATCAACAATGCTTGACTACCATTGGGTTCAGCCCTTACAACCAGAGCCATGGTGCGGGTGCATGGTAGGGTTCGGATAAACACACATGAGAAAAATCGTTTAGGATAACAGCTGAGAACGCTGAAAGGGGAGACAAATCAATATGCGCGTGCGAAGGTGGTGGGTTAGTTCACTGCCATGCAAAACATTAATGGTAGAGTACAACGCTGTTCCATCAATCACAGCATAAACCAAAATATTCGGCCATCCCAAGATTTAAACGGTGAATGATAATTTACCAATGTGCCAATCTATGGTTTGAAACCATGAATGTTTAACATAAAATCAAACCAATAAATTAAACATACGCCAAGTAATAATTCAAACAATAAAATCAAAACCCAAAGTTAAATGTTTATCCAATCGCGCCTTTTCATAACTTCAAAGTATTGCCATTCAATATAAAATCAAACTCATATGTTACCATGCGCTTGTTGCATAATATATAATCAAAGTCTTATAACATTGTGACCAATGATTTTATAAAATCGACAAGCTAAGAGATTAAGGATCACATTATATAAAAAAATATTAACCATGACCCTTATGAAATCAAGTATAATTCATAAATTAACATGCTCAATGCCTTATCAATTAAACAAAAATCAAGTTGCGCAATCAAAGTAAGAGTAGGCAAATGGACATAGTTTGAAATAATCTTTTCATTCACATGATAAACCAATGGTAAAGTGTCGTTCAGAATATCAATAAAAGACTATGACAGTCCAAATAACGATGGAGGAGTTTTCACGCTTTTAGTCGTGAAAAAATAAATCGAAACCAATTTGCAAATGTCGCATGAAATAAAAATGTCTTCTGTTTGCAAAATGCGACAGAAATTTGAAGTTCAAGAGACATAGGTGTAGGCAGCTTTTAGGGAAAATGAAAAAAATGAATTGGTTGCCAACACACTCTTAATACACGGAACCTCCCGACCGACACACCACCTCCTCACAATGAGCCCTCGTGGAGCTAGTTATCAAATCATTATCACCACATACGACCAAGGGCTGTGACCTCGATTTAAATCTGGGTGCTTATCTCAATATGCTAAGATAAAAATCTGGATCTTAATGGATCATGGAAATCAATGACTCGTGGGTATTTAACATGCCAAAGCTACGTGAGCTCAAACATCAGGAAGAAAACCCAAAGTTGTAGATCAGGCACCACACGTCCTCAGGGATGGACGATCAATATTCACTTTGGAAATCTGGGCTTCGAAAGTTTAAAATTCTCCACTCCTGTTTTCATCCAAATAAGTTTCTTCTCGAGTTCGTAGATCCTTGCCTTGTGTCCTCCTCATATCAACGGGTGTCGTCCGCGTTAAAACTCCAAATCTATGTACAAACCATCCTTAGGCTCTAAAGTGTCAAATATGTGGTAGTCATCGGTTCAAACTTGTGGTGGTCTCGTCGGTTATAACACTTGTCATGCATGTCATGTATCCCGTTCGCCCCGCAACCTGTCACACCTTCTATATTGGTTACCACACTTACCTCCATTGCAATTTCAATTTTTCATGGGCGATTACTTTTCATATGTCCGTTATCCATCTCTTAATGAACCATGTAGAGTTATTCATCTGATTAGCCTTCTCTCTCTAAAGAAGCATTTCTCACAGCAGGTGAAGAGAGAGAAGAGAATGAAAGTTAAGCCCATCGGTTTTCACACCCTATCCTTTCATTTTAGACATAGTTATATATTGTAAGAAGTCCAACCGTTTTGAGTTGTGGTGAATTTTGTATAAATACACAGATTCAAGATCCGCACAGGGCTACTTCTTGCCATAGGTAATAAGAAAAATCTCTCCTTTCGTGAGAATTAATACAAGTGCAAACAGGGATTCCAATTTTTGTGCAGTTTGAGTTATGTTTTCCTCTTGTATTCCATATTTCTTATTTCCCTCATGTTATTCCTTGATAAGGGAGTGATTGAAATTTAGTACCACTACTACTGTAGTCACATTCTATCAGTTTTTTGATAAGAAATCAATTTTTCCTCTGTATTTTCTATAAGTAAATACAAGACCTGTGAGCTACTTGGATTACTGTATCTCATATCCTTTCAAGGGTGCATTGTTTATTTTCTTCTATTGTGAACAAGGTAAGATTCATCTTGCATTGATTCCTCATCTTGTTTAACAATTTTGTAAGTTCCCCTCACATCATTTGATTTTATGATCGACTCAGATGACAAATTACGACCTCTGTCTTGTTCTGTCATTATTTTCATTTGAGGATTAATTCTTATATAACTAATGGAAGAAAAAGCACATTTAAAAACATCCCTTTATATTTATGATGCCTGGCATTATTCTTTAAGCCTTAGGTTTAATCTCAGGAACAACAATAAGAAACAGGACGTTCATAATTTTGTGGCTGAATGTGATGTGTGTCAACGCAACAAGGCAGAAACAATCAAATCTCCTGGCACACTACAACCACTTCTGATTCCACCTTCTATTTGGAGGGATATCTATATGGATTTTATTGTAGGCCTACCTAAATCAAGAAATAAATTAGTCATCATGGTGGTAGTTGATCATCTTTCCAAGTATGCTCATTTCTGTGCTCTTCAACACCCATTTACAACATCCATTGTGGCTCAACTTTTCATGGATNTACAAGACCTGTGAGCTACTTGGATTACTGTATCTCATATCCTTTCAAGGGTGCATTGTTTATTTTCTTCTATTGTGAACAAGGTAAGATTCATCTTGCATTGATTCCTCATCTTGTTTAACAATTTTGTAAGTTCCCCTCACATCATTTGATTTTATGATCGACTCAGATGACAAATTACGACCTCTGTCTTGTTCTGTCATTATTTTCATTTGAGGATTAATTCTTATATAACTAATGGAAGAAAAAGCACATTTAAAAACATCCCTTTATATTTATGATGCCTGGCATTATTCTTTAAGCCTTAGGTTTAATCTCAGGAACAACAATAAGAAACAGGACGTTCATAATTTTGTGGCTGAATGTGATGTGTGTCAACGCAACAAGGCAGAAACAATCAAATCTCCTGGCACACTACAACCACTTCTGATTCCACCTTCTATTTGGAGGGATATCTATATGGATTTTATTGTAGGCCTACCTAAATCAAGAAATAAATTAGTCATCATGGTGGTAGTTGATCATCTTTCCAAGTATGCTCATTTCTGTGCTCTTCAACACCCATTTACAACATCCATTGTGGCTCAACTTTTCATGGATCATGTATTCAAGCTTCATGGCATGCCACATTCTATTGTTTCTGATCGCGACCCAACTTTCACCAACAATTTTTGGCAAGAACTGTTCAAGGTACAAGGCACCCAATTGCATCTCAACACAACTTGTCATCCCCAGACGGATTGTCAAATTGAAGTTGTCAACAAGTGTTTGGAAACATATTTGAGGTGTTTTTCCTCAGAACATAAAAATCAATGGGCTCAATGGTTACTGCTAGTTGAATGGTGGTACAACATTTCATACCATACAACTACCCACATGACTCCTTTTGAAGTGGTATATGGACAAAATCCACCTTCAGTTCTCTCATATTTGCCAGGTGTATCGAAGGTCCAAGCGGTTGACCAAACATTTACAGTTCGAGAGGCTATTCTCCGTACCCTCAAAGAGAATTTGGTCATGGCCCAGAATCACATGAAGAAACAAGAAGATCAAGGTCGCTCTGAAGTTCAATTTGCAAAAGGGGATCAATTGTTTCTTCGACTGCAAACTTACAAGCAAAATTCCCTCAAGGATGACCATTGTTAGAAACTGGCACCCAAATTTTATGGTCCTTATACCATTCTCAAGCGTGTAGGATAGGTGGCCTATCAGTTATCTTTTCCCAGTCATTCTAAGATCCATCCTATTTTTCATGTTTCCTACTTAAAGAAGGTGATTGGAACTAAGTGCCAAACTCAAACCAACCTTCCCGAGTTAGATGAAGATGGCTCCATTTGGCTACAACCACAAGCAGTTTTGGACCAGCGTGATTGTCGTCTGTGTCAATGAACCAACAAGGAAGTGTTAGTCCAGTGGAAAGATACAACTCTAGTAGATGCCACTTGGTAACCAACTACCATTTTGCAACAATTTCCACATCTCAAGCCTTGAGGACAAGGTTGTTTTTAAGGGGGAGGACATGTTAGGGACCTAACCCCTCACACAGGTAAAATAATATATTCCGATGTAATAAAGGTCAATATTAATAAAGCCTAGAAATAAGGAAGAGTAAGTCCAATGTAAGAAGACCTAATAGAAGCTTCCACTTCTAGAAGGATCTTCCTCTAGATGGTTCTTTTGGTAGACATACTTAGTATAAATAGGAGTCGAGGGTATGAGAACTTTTGTCTTGGATATTATTGTAATAGAGCTCTGCTGAACTGGAGGTTTCCCCCTCGAAGAGACAAGTGAACATTGATCTCAGTAATCAAAGTGTTATTTCTTAGGTTATTCTGGTCATTTTGGTATTATTGTGGTGTTTTTCTAGTTATATTGTTGTTCATCTGCCATTTCTAGCATTTTATTTTTGTTTTGCATACTTTTTATATCTGGAATATTACATTTTGGTTACTAGTGGGGAGGTAGGGTTAAGCCCCAGTCGGTTGGGATCGCCCGCTAACCAAGGAATTAACCATGGGCTTAACTATCGGGGGCCTAATCAATGTATTTGCACATGGATCTTGGGGCCTGGACACATGGCCATGCAATGTAACCAACGACTGAGAGACCAGGGGGCCAACACACAACAGATAAGCACGAGGCCACATGGGGCGTGCTAATAGGACCAGGAGCCAACGATATGGGGGCTGGACCCACAATAAGTGCAAAAGGTGGGGTTTTCACTATATAATAATGTTTTTTAATGATTTTCTCAGCAGGTTTTGGAGATTTTGGTCATTTTTGGGAGATATTGGGCCCTTTTTTAGGCTAGATCTCGGGGAGAAGTTGGGAGATGGTTACCAACTTCAGATATATATAAACCAGGGCTTCTTGAAGCCATGAGAGATGGTTCATCGAAAATTTATGTTGAATATTTTCAAAACCAAAGCCATTTTTATGTAGGGAAGTTGTTGAGGAGCACACCTTTGCAGGCCATTTCTAGGAGCTCTGGTCATCCGTTTTCAGTGCTGTCTATTTTGTTGGATTCAAGAGATTTGGTAGAACAAGACCATATTAGTTTGTAACCTTTTGGGTATTGTTGTGATGCAATTTTAAATATTTTAACATAAATAAGAAATCCTCACCCACTGAGACAAAGGCCCAGAGACGTAAGCGAGATTTCCGAACTTTATTATCACATTGGTGTTTATGGTTTGCTGATACTCATGCTTTATTTCAGATTTGCATATGTTTATATGGATTTCATGTTTCATTATTAATTATTCCTCTTTCATTCAGCTTCATAAATGGTTAATTAACACATGCTAAAAAACTCAACCATTGTCGTTTAAAATATCTTTTCGGATCAAGTGGTATCAGAGCTAGTTGACAGTTGGAATTTGAGTTTTCATGTTTAATAGGGAAAAACACATCTGATCCAGATTATTTTTGGCACAAAATGAGAGTGGAGATATAATAAATAAATGCACATAGATATCGCAGATATTCAATAATATAATAGAAATGTATCAGAGATGCAACCATAAACCCAGATATACAGTAATACACGATTTCTATTAATGAAAGAAATGTACAGAGACTGTAAAAATACAGAGTGAAAGACTCGCTAGAATGGTGGCAACTTATCTTTGAGAAGAGATGTGACGGCTACTCGCATTCAAAGGAAGATGATTACAATGAGGCTCTAGAGGCCTTTTTACAATAAAAAGGAATGCCAAAAACCCTAGACATCCAAAAACCTAACCCTAGGAGATGAAGTGCCAAAAGTCATGTGGGCCCCGTTTGGGTAAGTTAGTACATCAACTTCTCGGGGTCGTAACTTTTGCATACAAACTCCGTTTTAGGTGTGTGATAGCCCGTTGGAAAGGTATCGTCGAGGAGATTCATTTTGGAGGATCAATCATTCCATTGGGAATCATTGATAATATCGATCATGAAAAATATTCATTTAGGCCCTCAAAATGGCCCCGGAAGTTAAAAATTGCTAAAAATAGTAAATTGCTAAAATTGCCATAAAATTGTTTTGAGCTAGTTGGAAAAGGTGGGTGGCCACCGATATCCACCTGTATAAACATATCAGTTGATAAAATGGCATCTACATGAGGACTTTCACAAGATGATAAGGATATGCGAAAAACTCTCTTTTCCATGTCCAAGATGGTGAAAGTGTTGTATGAAGACTACTTGTAACGAAAGAGTTCAGTTCAAGAGAAAGCTTCAAAGAACGAAAAAGTTTAAGAATAATTGAAGGAATTTCCTTCTACAATGAATTCAGGAAAAATCTCTGAGGTATGCAGTGAAGGTCATTCATCAAGTTCTCCTTGTTTCCATCAAGATGGTTTTGGTGCATTTGAAAAACATACAAAAGGTGTAGGTTTGAAATTTCTAACCAAGATGGGATATGAAGGAAAGGGGATTGGAATCAAAGGCCAAGGTGTCGTTAATACCATTGAGGTTTATGAAAGACCTCGTTACTTATGATTGAGATATGGCAAAGAGGATATTGGAGCATTCTCCAAGATGGGCTCCAAAACATTGGAAGCAAGTAATGCTTCAAATGGCCAGATTAAGTCATTGCAGGAACACTTCATGAAAGGTGATGGTGTATCACTCCATGATAGTGATAGTGAATGCAAGTCATCTCCAAAGCAAAGTGAATATCAACAAGGAAGGTACAATGGTTATGATTTTTCGAAATCTCTTTTTGATTATAAAAAGCATAATCATGTAATCTGAAACTTGTGGAATATGTATCCATGTACTTTTTGTCATTCACCCAAGCATTGTGTTGTCAAGTGTTGGAAGAGATAATATTTGTACAGGAAATCTATGTCAACAAAGAAGGAAACATGACATAAAGAATCAACTACACAATGAAAGAAATATAAGGGTAAACAAGTCTGGATGCCAAAAACTCACTTCACTTATTGGAACGGTGGGGGACATCAAAAGGCTAAATGTTGGAAGCTTAATTCAGAGCTTCATCCAAAAAATGATAAAATGATTGTGAATGTATTCAAGAAGGAAGAGCCATTACCAACTAAGCAAGATGAACACCATGAAGAAAAGAAAACAACCACTTGGTTTTTCCAGAAGTGGATGTCACAACTTCATTGTATTTTGCTTCCATTAATGTAATCACACATGTTGAAATGATGACCTGTTATAAAATCATTTTGAACAACATAGTGTTTTTGTTTTTGTCCTTATGAGTATGTAATCAATAAGGTCCATTTTGTAACATTTTGGAGGACCAAAAGGTATTTGGTGGGGAGGTGTGATCCAAAATCGGATCCAAAGCCAAGATAGGGCTCAGAAAGGCCTAAAAATAAAAATGATCAGAATCTCTTTAAAACGGCCATGTGTGTAGAACTTGTCAATACGATCCCAATGCAACTTGAACGAGCTCAAAAAAATGTTGTATGATCCAGATATCGTGGTCTTTTCATTTGGCCAAACAGGTAAAAACAAATGATGACTATACAGTCCGTACAGTACCACGTGGCAGTTGACTGTACATGCCATACAACTGATGTAGTAAGGTACACATGGTAGGGCTTAGTGTGCTGACTGGATGTATGAATAACACGTGGCAGGGTGACTGGGCGTACAAACTGCTAACGTGTCAGACATGTGGACCAATCAGAGAGTGACACATGTCACCACTGCAAGGGTGACATGTGGCACATTCGTATGGTTCTTATGTGGTAGGTATAGTGGCACGTGACATGGAAAACATGTGGCTAGAAGATGTGGATGAATCAGGCATTGACACATGGAAATACTCTTGGTGTATGGTACAGTGCCACGTGGCCCAGACATGGGCTTCCATGTGGCACCCATTAATTGGTTAAGGTTTCGTTTGGAAAAAATTCTTTGGCATCCACTAAGTTCGATCGCGTGACCTCTCCACTGGGCGGATGACTTGGCAGGGCCGAGCTAGCCAACCTTCCCTCGCTATGAGTCTTAACTGTATATGGTTTCTTCGGTATTTAAAGTTGCATATAGTGTAATTCTGGGCAGAAAAGTGATGTGGCCTAGCTCCAGCCCACAACACATGCGACCGATACACAACACTTACCATATGTCCATTCCCATTGAATTGGTGCGGGCGGATAGTGTTAGAGCTAGCTCCCGATTATGTGGTAACAACATAGGACCCAAACTTTATACCATGGCACAGTTATGGAGTTGGCCTAGACCTCGATCACAAGACCACATCCCATGTGACCTGGGACTCTGTTTTGGTTGCTAGCGTGGTTGTAGGGTTAAACCCTGGCTGGTTGGGCTCGCCCGCCGACCAAGGGATTAACCATGGGATTAACTGTCCGGGGCCTAATCAATGTATTTGTGCGTGGATATTGGGGCATAGACACATGGCCATGCAATGAGACCAGGGGGCCAACACACAATAGGTAAGCGCGAGGCCACATGGGGTGAGATAATAGGACCAAGAGCCAGTGATATGGGGGTTGCACCCATAATATGTGAAAAAAGTGGGTTTTTCACTATATAATAGTGTATTTTAATGATTTTCTCAGCAATGTTTGGAGATTTTGGTCATTTTTGGGAGATATTGGGCCCTTTTTTAGGCCATATCTTTGGGAGAAGTTGGGAGATGGTTACCAACTTCATATCTATATAAACCAGGGCTTCTTGAATCCATGGGAGAAGTTTCAGGCCAGAGTTATGTTGAATATTTTCCAAGCCAAAGCCATTTTTATGCAGGGAAGTTGTTGAGGAGCGCACCTTTGCGGGCCATTTCCGGGAGATCCGGTCATCCGTTTTCAGTGCTATCTATTTTGTTGGGTTCTAGAGATCTGGTAGAAACAGACCATATCAGTTTGTAACCTTTTGGGCACTGCTATGATGTACTTTTAAAGCTTTGAACAAAAATAAGAAAGCCTCACCCACTGATACAAAGGCCCAAAAACGTAGGCGAGATTACTGAACTCCGTTATCACATTGGTGTTTATGGTTTGCTGATCCTCATGCTTTATTTCAGATTTTTATATGCTTATATGGATGTCATGTTTCATTCTTAATTTCTCCTCTTTCATTCAACTTCCTAAATGGTTAATTAACACATGATAAATAACTCAACCAATGTCGTTTAAAAGATATTTTCATATCAAGTAGGTACTAGATCTTAAATTTATGGATCTTGTCTTTTTGGAATATGGAGTTAGGAAAAATTATTTAAACCCTTTATTGGGAGAGATGAAAAGGAAGGCTTTTGGAGGCCCTTTGAGAATCTTTTGGAGAGAGTTCTTTAAGGAGAGAATCAAACAATCATGCTGTAATTTGTAAGCCCCTTAATTGGGAGATTTGAGCCCCTTATTGGTAGAGTATGTGAGCCCCTAGATTGGGAGAAGAAATGAAGTGATTTGTATTCCAACGGATCCGTAGATCTAGCCATACTAGTGAGCTCCGTTAACAATGGAGATCTCTTGTCATGTGTCATTCTTTCATCTCAAGTTTCCTTATGCATGCTTTATTTACACAATTGTGTTTTATTAAATGCATTAAGTAATGGATTATGAGATAAACAACATATTTCACCAAGTTATATTCAATTTGGATTCAAGTCCCCATAACCACTTCAATTTCACCTTTAATGCAATCAAGTTCAATTAATACTATCTTAAATATGACATTATCAAGTGGCCTAGAACCAATATCAATTTTGGTATCATTGTCAACCCGATTCATATCAAGTGGTATCAGAGCAAGATTGACAGGTATTACAGGTGTTGAAGACAAGATGGGAAAAACATCGAAGAATGCATGGCCTAAAGAGCTTGAAGAAATCAACTGGACCATTCAAGTGAAGAATGCTGAGTTGAGAAGATTGCTACAAGAAGTAGAAGAAGAGAATCAGAGAATGAGACTTCAATTACCAGCCACATGAGGGGATTTGACAAAGTTTCAAAGTGATGAAGGCTTAACAAAGCCACCCCCCACACCTGATCCAGAATTGGTAATCGAGGTAAACAATACTTCTTCATTTTCATGTTCTTCTCATTATGGCGATGACTTTGGTGCTTTTGAGAAACACACTACATGCATTGGCTTGAATCTAATGAAGATAATAGGGTATGAAGGAAGAGGCCTTGTCTCCAATGGCCAAGGCATTGTGAATCCCACCAAAGTGGTGGAATTACCTCGATATTCAGGACTAGGATATGTCAAAGATAAATTTGGGGAGTGCTCCAAAGCAACATAAGAAAGATAGTCCTCAAGTGACGAATCAATGCAGGATTATAGCACATCATCCCAGGAAGGAATCAACTTAACTACTTCGCAAATCAATTTGACTATAGAATAGAGAGAGTTCTTGAACCCAGTAGGAAATTACGACTTCAGACCCCCAAACACCAATCTTTGATTATGAAAATGCACAGTTGGAGAAGGTTTTTAGATTGACTGGACCAACCCCGAGACATATATTTTCTTACTTGAGGATTTTTCCTATTAGGGCTCGTCGTGTCTTACTTATCGTTGGATCGATCAGATGAGCGAGGTGCGAAGATGATTTGAATTCAACATTTGGGAGTGCGTTTATATATGTATTCCGATGATCGTGATTACGAGTCATCTCCAAAAGGAGGTGAGAAGTTTGAGGAAAGAGCTAAGGAAAGTTCTCCTCACTAGGCCTGCACTAAAGACAACCAAGAAACGTATAACAAGTATCATTATTCAAACGTTTCTTTTGATTATAAAGAAATTGGCAATGTTCAACAAAGTTTATGGCATAGAAAACCATGTATGTTTTGTGGTATGAATAACTATGTTGTTTCCAAGTGTTGGAAAAGAATGGCATTGTACAGGAAGGTTTTGGAAACTGGAAAGAAGAAAAGGTATGAAAACCCTTCTCCACGTGGGAAGAAAAAGAAGGGCATGAAAACATGGATCAAGAAAAACCATTGCACCCATTGAAACAAGGGTTGACATCAGGAAGCCATATGTTGGACACTCCAACCAGAGCTACATCTTAAGAAGGCAAAAGTAAGACAACTACAAGAAGAAGGTCAGCTACCAGAAAAGAGAAATCTCGAGAGGAAGGACCAATTTGTCCTGCTGACTAAAAGGATGAATAAAATATTTGAGTTAGTTGATAGAGGCGACCTATTTGAGTAATTGAGCCATGAGGCTCCAAAATAACAAAAAAATCAAAGTGTCCATAATTTGAAAAAAATGAAACAGATCAAAGAGCTCACCATAAAATTTCCAACGATGCAAACGACTCATCAAACAAAGTCACATATCAAAATATATCATGATCTAGGGTTTTCCGAAAATAGGTGAATCTGGCAAAATCCATACAGTGTTGACATCAGCATGCTGGCATGGCAACACGACAAGCTACCACATGTCGTCCGTATGGATGACGTCAAAAAATGACTAGGTAAGACGTGGGAGATGAGGTTAGTATGACATTGACACACTGACATGGAAACACCAGAGATCACCACGTGGCATCTATACAAATAACTAGGCATGACATGGCAGATGACATCACCATGACATATGTATAACTAACTGGGCATGACATGGCAGATGATGTCAACATGATGTTTGTACATCTGACGTGGCAGTTGATTGGTTATATGAAATGGAATCTGTACATATGAATAAGATGATGACATGGCATCTGTACAAATGTCGTGGTGACTAGATATGTTGATGACATGGAATTTGTACAATTGACTAGGCCAATGAAGTGGCATTCGTACAATTCATTATGTCGATGATGTGGTGTCTGTACAACTGACTGGGATGATGATGTGGAATCAATATAGTTGACATGGAAGCTGAATGGAATGATGATGTGGAAGGTTGTACATGCTGACGTGGCATCCATATAGCTAATGTGATAGCTAGTTGGGTCAATGACATGGAATCCGTACATGTTGACATGGTAGCTGACTTTTCTACTGACCATACATGTGACTGTGCGTGCCATGGACCAATCATAGGATTCCACGTGGTAACCCAAAATTTTCAAATGAGGGATGGGCACAAATTTTTAGAATGTGCAGGTGCATTTATTATAGGTCCTTTTTGGCACACAAATTGAGGTAGAGAGCCCATGGGGTCTAGAAATCACAATGAAGAAATTGGACGAAAAAATAGTCGTTTTTGCACAATTTTTCTCCACGAATATAATGGTACAATCCATTTTGTGATCTGAGCAATGGAATTTAAGGGCTATGTAAGAATCCCACTTTTTCCATTAATGCCTTGGCATGCAAATCGAGGCAAAGATGGTATTGTGTTGAAAACATGATTATGCATTGTCAGCTACAGATTTGTATTGATGCAAGTGTCAACATCAAATTCCTCATTCCAAATTACAAAGGTGAAAGAGAAGAAGGGTGTGACTTTCAAAGACTTGTTATGTAGATCAAAGAGTAGGAAGTGCATTGTGGAGTGTAAGATTCTTCCTAGAAGCTACTTGCGAAGATTCAAGTTTCTCTCAATACTTTTGGAGGACCAAAACTGATTTTTGTGGGGAGGTATGATCCAGGAGGATATCCACACAAGGAATTATTATTTTTCATACCATGGAGAAGATCATTAAAATATTACAAAGACAAATTAATGCTCATCAATGAATTGATTCAATTGTAAAAATGAGTATGATAAACTCATGTATTAGTCACACACATTGGAAAAAATATTAATACTTGGAAGTGAGTAATAAAATCTCACATATTATTAATTTAATTGTAAAAATGGAAGATTAGTTGTGATAGTCCAAATCACAAATTAGTTTCCTAATTTTAAGGGGAAAAAAGAGGAATACTTGGAGTTAGTGGAAATCTCACATATTATTTGTAAAAATGGGAATTTAGTTTTATGTGATAATCCAACTCACAAATTATTTTCCTAATTTTAAGAGGGAATTAGTTTCCTAGTCTTAAGGAGGAAGTTAAAGGTCTCATGAGTTGGTTTGGACTCTTCCCGACTTTATTACAAGTGGATTCCTAGTCTCAAGGAGGAAGTTAAGGTTTTTTCTCATTTTTGTCCTTGGGTAGGTACTAGATCCTAAATTTATGGATGTTTTCTTTTTGGATTATGGAGCTAGGAAAAATTATTTAAACCCCTTTATTGGGAGAGATGAAAAGTAAGGCTTTTGGAGGCCCTTTAAGACTCTTTTGGAGAGAGTTATTTAAGGAGAGAATCAAGCAATCGTGCTTATAATTTGTAAGCCTCTTTATTGGGAGAGTTGAGCCCCTTATTGGGAGAGTATGTGAGCCCCTATATTGGGAGAATCAATGAAGTGATTTGTATTCCAGCGGATCCATATACATAGCCATACTGGTGAACTCCGCTAATAATGGTGATATCTTGTCATGTGTTTTTGTTTCATCTCAAGCTTCCTTATGCATGGTTTATTTATGCAATTATGTTTTATTAAATGCATTAAGTAATGGATTATGAGATAAAAAACATATTTCACCAAGTTATATTCAATTTGGATTCAAGTATCCATAAACCCTTCAATTTCACCTTTAATGCAATCAAGTTCAATTAAAACGATCTTAAATATTACATTATTAAGTGGCCTAGAATCAAGATCAAGTTTGCTATCAATGTCACCCCCGATTCAGATCAAGTAGTATCAGAGAAGGATTGAGAGGCATTGCAGGTGTTGAAGAAAATATGGGAAAAACATCAAAGAATGCATGGCTCAAAGAGCTCGAAGAAATAAACCAGACCATTCAAGCGAAGAATGTCGAGTTGAGAAGATTGCAAGAAGAAGAAGAAGAAGAGAATCAAAGATTTCAACTTCAATTACAAGCCACATAAGAGGCTTTGACAAAGTTGTAAAGTGATGAAGTCTTAGAAAATCCACCCCCCACAACTGATCTAGAATTGGTAGTTGAGGTAAACAATACTTCTTCAATTTCATGTTCTTCTCATTATGACGATGGCTTTGGTGCTTTTGAGAAACACACTACATGCATTGGCTTGAAGCTAATGAAGAAAATGGGGTATGAAGGAAGAGGCCTTGGAGCCAATGGACAAGGCATTGTGAATCCCATAAAAGTGGTGGAACTACCTTGATATGCGAGACTAGGATACGTGAGAGAGAAAGTTGGGGAGTGCTCCAAAGAAACATAAGCAAGGTATTCCTCATGTGACAAATCTATGCAGGATGAGAGAAAATCATCCCATTCTAATGATCGTGATTATGAGTCATCTCCAAAGGGAGGTGGGCAATTCAAGGAAAGATCTAAGGGAATTTCTCCATACTAGGCCTACACTAGAGGCAACCAAGCAAGGTATAAAAAGTCTCATTGTTCAAGCATTCCTTTTGATTATAAAGAAATTGGCAATGATCAACAAAATTTATGGCATAGAAAACCATGTACGTTTTGGGTTATGAATAACTATGTTGTTTCCAAGTGTTGGAAAAGAATGGCCTTGTACAGGGAGGTCATGGAAACCAGAAAGAAGCCAAGGTATGAAAAACCTTCTCCACATGGGAAGAAACATAAGGGCATGAAAACATGGATCAAGAAGAACCATTGCACCCATTGCAACAAAGGTGGACATCAAGAAGCCACATTTTGGACACTCCATCCACAACTATGTCCTAAAAAGGATAAAGGTAGCCAACTATATGAATAATTCCATCTACCAGAAAAAGGATGAATAAAATATTTGACTTCGTCTAAAGGGGCGACCTATTTGAGTAACTGAGCGATGAGGCTCCAAAATAGCCCAAAAATAAAAGTGTCCAAAATTCAAAAAAAATTCAATAGAACGAAGAGTTTGCCGCAAGATTTCCAATGATGGAAACAGATCGTCAAATGGAGTCATAGATCAACATATATCACTATCTAAAGTTTTCCGAAAACAGGTGAATTTGGAAAAATCCGTACAATGATGATGTCAAGATGCCGACATGGAAGCACAAAATGATGTCACGTGTTGTCCGTATGGATGACATTATAAACTGACTACACAATATGTGGTAGATGATGTCAACATGACATCGACACATTGACGTGGTAGCACTGGAGACCGCCACGTGGCTTCCATACATCTGGGTGGGCATGACGTGGAAGATGGCATTAACATGAAACCCGTACAACTGACTAGGCATGGTGTGGTAGATTACGTCAGCATGATTTCCATATAGCTAACATGACAACTGACTGGGTATATGACGTGGCATCTATATAGATGATTGGGTCGATGATGTGGCATCCGTACAAATGACATGGATTTTGACTGGGTTGATGATGTGGCATTCGTAAAATGACTAGGCCAATGAAGTGGAATCCATACAGCTAAGTGGGCCAATGATGCAATGTCCGTACAACTAACTGGCTCATGAAGTGGTATCAATACAATTGACATGGCAGTTGACTAGGATGATGACGTGGTAGGTTGTACATGCTGATGTGGCATCCGTACAACTGACTAGGATAATGATGTGGCATATGTGCATGTTGATGTGTCAGGTTATACTTGCTAATGTGGAATACCGTACAGGATGACGTGGCAGATGATGTCAACATCTAATGTGGCAGGTGATGTCATCATCCGACGTGGCAACTAACTGGGATGCTAACTATACAGGTGATCGAGTACCACGTGGACCAATCATAGGCTACCATGTGGCAACTTAAATTTTCCCAATGATGGCTGGGAACTAATTTTGAGACTATGAAAGTGCATTTATTACAGGCCATGTTTAGTACACAAATCGAGGAATATAGCCTAGGGGGTCCAAAAATCACAGTGACAAAATTGCATGAAAACATAGTCGTTTTTGCATGATTTTTCACCACGAATTCAATGGCACAATCCCTTTTGTGATTTGAGTAGTGGAATTTTAGGGCTATGGAAGAATGCCTCTTTTTCCATTAATTATTTGACACACAAATCGAGACAAAGAGTCGAGGAGGTTCTAGAAGTTCCAATGTCATAATTTGACGAAAGTATAGTATTTTTTGCAAGATGTTTTGCCACAAATTCAATGGCACATTCCATTTTGTGATCTGTGAAGCGTATTTTTAGGGATCATAGCAGTATCCCACATTTTCCATCAATGCATGACACATTTGTCGAGCTAGAGTTTCACTTTTCAATACAGGTTGAGTTTACAGTCAAAAGTTGCAGAATGATGAGACAAAGTTGTTGATGTTATGTATGTTGACTTTGAGCCATAAATTGAATTTTTTGGCACAAAAACCGATGTAAGTTCATGCATTTTTTTATTTTTCCTTATTTTTTATGTTGCACATGTTTGAAGGGGATTTTTAAAACCATAGAGTTTCAACACTAGTACACAATTGGGTGCTTGAAAGATTACCTTAATGAGCATGTTGCCTTAAAATTTTATATAATTTCTATTTGTCTTAAAGATGGAAGTTGCCATGAAACATTGTAAAGGATTTGTAGCCGCTTGATGAGAGTGAGAGGTAATTGTTTTTCCTCATCCTTGTTGGCATCCTTGTAATGATTTTGTAGACACTGTTGAGTGAGAGGCATATGTCTTATGCCTAAACATTGTAATGGGTCTTGTAACCTCTTTTGAGTGAGAGGCATTGTTTTGTCTAAGGTCTGTTTTGGGAAATCATTGTAAACTTGTCCATGAGTGTTTTATAAAGTCTGGAAAGTATGGTATTGCATTGAAAACATGATTATGCATTGTAAACTACATATTTTTATTGATGCAACTGTCAACATCTACATCCTCATTCCAAAGTACAAAGGTGAAGGAGAAGAAGGGTGCGACTTTTAGAGACTTGTTATGCAGATCAAGGAGTAGGAAGTGCATCGTGGAGTGTAAGAATATTCCTTGAAGCTACTTGCAAAGATTCAAGTTTCTCTCGATACTTTTGGAGGACCAAAAATGTTTTTTGTGGGGAGGTATGATCAGGGAGGATCTCCACACAAGGAATTATTAGTTTTCATACCATGGAGAAGATCATTAAAATATGACAAAGAATAATTAATGCTCATGAATGAATTGATTAAATTGTAAAAATGATTAATACTTTAAATAAGTATGAGAAACTCATGTATTATTCACGCACATTGGAAAAATGATTAATACTTGAAGTGAGTTGGAAAATATCACGTATTATTCATTTAATTGTAAAAACGAGAAATTAGTTGTGAGAATCCAACTCACAAATTAGTTTCCTAATTTTAAGGGGAAAAAGAGGAATACTTGGAGTTAGTGGAAATCTCATGTATTATTTGTAAAAATGGGAAATTAGTTTTATGTGAGAATCCTGTTAGCACTAGAAGTCACCTTTGGATTGCGGCAGAGGTAAGCCCAGTACCCATTAGTTTTTATGTCACAATGAATAAATTTAAGGGGGGTCTAATGGATGAAAACTCAGGATGATATCGCTTTAACTCAGAAAACTGGGCCAGTATGCACATGCAGATGAGGTCTTGATCTAAGTTCAGACAATAAGTTTAAATAATGACCAGGAGGAAGAGCATGAGGATAAAATGTAAAGGTCTGCTATGGACATCCGGTCTTCCAACAACCTAAGGAGGAAAATCCTCAAATACAATATCCTCTTGGATCCAAAACTTTAGGAAGTTGAAAATGCTATAACAATACTACAATCAAACATACATCACAATATAGTTACAAAAACTCAACTGGATCATCCATGCCCAAGTCTTTCAGTCTTAGAAGCAAAAGAGATGGAACAAAAAGATGACTACCATTAAACAAGAAGTCTCAAATTACACACATGACCAGAGAACCAAAATTTTCATTAAAACTTTACAAATGGGAGCTTAGCTCTACCATCGACACTAAACAAAATGGAAAAAATTCCTACATATACTCAGAATTGGCTCCAAATGCCCGAGACACGATCATGTCATGTGTTCAAGGCTTTGCATTGATGAGATTCTCTGTCAGGCTGTGCATGCAGACGTTGTTTAGGCTGTCCATGCAGTCTTCTGTCAGACGCGATCTATGTTAGACTGGACTAACAAATTTCTTCTGCAAATCATCCCTTTCAGGCCTTCTATTTATGGAAGGAGACAATGTTTCACCCACCTTTCTTGTTTTCATTAACTTCCTTATCCATCGGGATCAGAGTGGGAAGAAGTCAAACACGACACCTGTCACTGTGATTGGTATTTGAATGCCGACTGTGGTGATTTGTGCTTTGATGGACCTCTACGGAGAGATTAACAGGTGAACGTGGGAACTGATGAGGAGGATTTGGTGAGGTGGTTAGTGTGGATCAACAAGAAATGGGCGACCAGGTGGAAAATTGTGGTGGCAGAATGGTGACTAAAAAGTGCAAGGGATGACATGCGAGAGTTGAATTATGATGAGGCAGAGGTGATGTGGCACTGAGATACGATGTGGAAGTAAAAGGGGAGATTCAATGGATAAATGAGGTGGGGACAATCCTCTTAGGGGAGATGACAGGGAGTATGAGTAGGGGACACATGGATGGAGATGATAGGCGGTCATAAGAGAAATAGAGATGTGATAGGTGGAAATATGGGTGAGTGGAGGCCAAGTGTAGAGGGACGAAAGACGATGACATAAAAATAGAGAGGGGTCAGGCAAGTGGGTCTACAAGTGTAAGACATGTTTTGGTAGGAGAGGAAGGTGGTAAGCGGAGGCAGTAAGCGGTCTACTCGGAGGTGGGGGTAGGTGGTAAGAGGTNAGGTATTGAGCAGGGGGGGGGTTCGAGTTAACGAGGAGGCACCATGATAGTGTGGGGCCCATGCCAGAAAACCGCCTACTCGGACCCCCCCCTCATTAAAGGTAGAATGCTCGGGGGGGTATGACTTGGGTTGAGCATCATAGATCTGAGTGCATAGATCTTGACCGCCCAGATCTACGCCACTCTTAGCACAACGCACCCATGCCCAAAACTTAGGATAAAAGGTATAAAGTGGGTTTTTAACCCCCCTTTTCATCATTTTTTCGTCATGGGGTTATTTACTAAGGGAAAAACCTCCCCCATACAAACATATGTGCTAACATTTAGGCTCCATGGGGGATAGAATCCTCCCTGAGAGGCTCTAATATATTTAGTAGTGCCAGTCGCCTTCTGCATTGGGCTATGGAGTCAACTATTAAAACAAAAAGGAAATGATATTTACAATGACATGGGAAGCCATTCATGGCTTAAACAAAAAACTTCTTCATAAAATGCCCATTAATAGGGCCATCAAAAACTTCATATCCCTCCAAATTATTCAACCTTTAAGTATTATTTGGAGATACCTCAGAAACTTTGATGGGTCCAATCCAGAGGGCTTCAAATTTACCATGCTTGCCCTTGTTCTGTTTGGGTGCATCCCATTTGAGTACCAGATCTCCTAGCTACAAATCCTCTTTTCTTACTTTCTTGTCAAAAGCTTACTTGATCCTCTGCTGATGTTCATGTGCTTTATCCATCAATTTATCTCTAGTCTGCTGCAGTTGTACCATCTGTTGTATTCTTCTGATCATATCATTAGAATCTCCTTGGCAGTCTTGAAAGAATTTTTCCACAGGTAGGGCAAGCTGAGAAGGAAATATGACCTCCATCCCATAGACAAGTTGAAAAGGAGAGACACCAAGAGACCTCTTTGTTGTCACTATATTATCCCACAGAGAGATTTTGAGCTTTGAATCCCATGCTTTCTTGTTGTCCCATAATAGTGTTTTGATAATATTTATAAGGCTCTTTTTAGAGGACTCTGCCAATCCATTCCTTTGGGGGTAATAGGGGGTAGAGTGAATCAACGCAATTCCGAATTGCTCACAAAACTTGATCAATGGCTCGGCCTTGAAGGATGTAGCATTATCAATGATGATTTTGTTCGAACAACCAAACCTTTCCATAATATCTTAAAGGAAACCAATAACTACCTTGTGAGAAACACTCCTTATGGGGATGGATTTTATCCATTTGGTAAAGTAATCAGTGGCAGTCAAGATCCACCTGTGCTGCCCACTTGAAGCAGGATGAATTTCCCCAATAGAATCTAGGCCCCATTGCTGAAAGGGTCCTGAATCTACCACAAGCTTCAATGGAAAGGACTTGAGCTTCTATTTTCTAGAGAATTTTTGGCACTTAACATAAGCCCTGATTTTTCATAGACATCAGTGAATAGAGTAGGCCAGAAATATCCATCCCTGAGAATTTTATAGGTTGCATTTCTCCATAAATGATGCCCCCCACAGATGCTGTCATGAAATTCACACATAATATTTTGGGCTTCTTGTGGGTCTAAACATATCAAAAGCACTCCTAGAGGGTCCTTCCAATACAATACCTAATCAATAAGGAAATATCTAATTGATTTAAGCTTTAGATCTCTTGCCTTGATTTTCCCCATACCATCAGGCTGTTAATATTATGGTAGCTGTGGGAGGTATTTACCTCTACATGTGAACCTGACGAGAATAGAAGACTCTGGGAAGCAAGAGAAAACCTAATGAATTGGCTAATAACCCTAGAAGCCTTGTCGTCTCAAGAAGAAAATTTATATTAGGCTATTAGCCTCCAAGAGAAGAAGTCGGCCATAATTAATAATAATATACTGAACAGACACATACCCAGAAA
>SNQJ01S0021267.1:0-20475 GCA_010110895.2 Picea sitchensis | reverse complement strand
TAGGAGGGAGTGTTAATATTATGGTAGTTGCGGGAGGTATTTACCTCTACATGTGAACCTAACGAGAATAGAAGACTTCGAGAAGCAAGAGAAACCCTAATGAATTGGATAATAACCCTAGAAGCCTTGTCGACTCAAGAAGAAAATTTATATTAGGTTATTAGCCTCCAAGAGAAGAAGTCGACCAGAATTAATAATAATATACTGAACATACACATACCCAGAAAGAGAAGTTGGCCCCAACAAACTGGTAGGATTACTATAAATACAGGGCACCAGTTCTCATTTGTCACATCTCAGGACTGCAGTTTTCCTAGTTGGTGTGCACTGCATTTGCAGTTGGTGCGCAGGTTTGGAGGAGGGTTGCAGGTGCAGTTGCAACAACAACTAGTTTCAGTATTGGCTTGGATATCTCTTGGCTAGGGTTTGGAACATCTGATCAGTCTTTTGTGATGCACTATCCTTGAGGATTGATGCGCTACTCTTTGTTTGGCTTTCTAGCCTAGGGTTTGCTTCCGGAGGAATTCTCAGGTCAAGGTTAAGATGCTCGGAGGGAGGCTTCGGCCTGTGGTTGGGTGACGAGGGTATTGTCAATGGTAAAACAAGCACACCATATTATATATTCTAACACAGGGGGCCTTAACTCCTGCAAAAATAATATGAGTCTTTGTACCAGATGCACTCTACCAATGGAGGGCTGATTTGTGGGTCTGTATGAGACAACTCAACTTGCTGATTTTCTGAGAAAGTGTTGATGGAGTTAACCCCCAAATATTCACAATTATATTCATCCAATAACTTGGCTAAACCCTGGACTTTAACTAGTTTGGTGGTCTTTATTTCCAGATCAAATTCAAGGATTTTGGCAATCCACTTGCTCCGTCTTCCCTCTATGTCAGGCTGAATGAGAATGTCCTTCACAGAAGCTGAAGGAACATATGCAATGACCTTTGAATGCAAAACATAGAATCTGAAGGCTTTGAGAGCCTTCACCAAAGAATAGGCTTTCTTCTCCATAATGCCATATTTGATCTCAGTGTCCCTCAGTGCTTTACTAAAAAAGGAAATAGGTTGCTCCAACCCTCCAACATTCTTCTGTAATAAAAAAACTGCCACCGTGTCACATGAAACAAAGGAAAAAATTAAAAGATCCTTGGAGTAGTCAGGGATAATGAGCACAGGTGCCTAAGTCAATGCCTTCTTGATTTGGTCAAAGGAAACTCTGGACTCAATAGTCCATTTCACTTCATTCCCCTTCCTGAGCATGGTTGTGATATATTTCACCAATTCAGAAAAATTTGAAACAAACCTTCCTAAAAAGTTGATTTTTCCCAAGAAATACTAGACTTCCTTCTTAGTTCTGGGAAGTGACAAGGTTTGAATAGCTTCTACCCTACTTGAATCAATCAAGACCCCCTGTGTTGATACTATGTGCCCCAATAGTTTTCCCTCCTACATAGCAAATAAAGACTTTTGGGATTGAGGGAGAGACCAAATTTTCTGCATTTTGAGAAGACCTTTCTCAGATGTTGACAGTGTTCTTTATTAGACCTGGAAAAAATTGTGATGTCATCCAGGTAGATAAATACAAATTTATCCCTTTGTCTAATGAAGGCGATGTCCATAACTCATTGAAAGGTTTCTCTTGTGTTCATCAATCCAAAGGGCATCTTGGCATACATGAATGTGCCCCAAGGAGTGGTGAAGGTCATCTTTTCTCTTTCTTCAGGCAGGACAAAGATTTGATTGTAGCCAGAAAATCCATCAATCATGGAAATCCTGGATGCACCTGTCACCCTTTGCAATATGTGTTCCATCTTTGGCAAAGGGTAATTGTCCTTCTTAGAGATTTTGTTCAGGTTTCTAAAATCAACACAGAGTCTAACTTCTCCATTCTTCTTCCTTACAAGGACCAAGTTGGCCACCCAATCATAATATATCAAAGGGACAATGATTTGGGCATCCAACAACTTCTTTACCTCCCTTTCCATAATATGAAACAAAATAGGATTTATTTGTCTTAATTTCTACCTAAATGGTTTGGCTTCCTCTTTCAATGGGATCTTATGCTCAATGGTAGTTGTGTTGTATGTTCTGAGGTCTTCATAGGTCCAGGAAAAAACATCAGCAAATTCTCTTAATAGCTCAGTGTACTCAACCATTTTCTCCCTTGTCAAGTTGCTTGACAACTTGACAGATTTTGGATCCTCCTCTTTGCCAATATTGCACTCAACTACATCAACATTGTCATTTGAAATTTTACCCTTTACTGCCACATCATTTCTGTCAAATAGTCTTTCCAAAGGAACTATTCCCTTCAGGATATGATTACTGGGTAACTGGATAATATTGACTAGCAATTTTGTTTAGAAAAACCTTAGCATGAGGACCTATTTCAGAATCAGGATCTTGATCAATGTGTAATGAAGAAAACTCATCAAAAGTCTCCAGGAATATTCTGATCTCAATATCATCCTCAAACACTTTCCAATGTTTAACATTTTTAGGTATAGAGGATCAAAATTTCACTTCTACATCATACCTGAGCTTAGGTGGCAAGGGGACTCTGAAATTACTTGCTGAGACAACCAGGGAATCATGCATGGCATTCTCTTCTCTTGGAATAAATGAAATGTTGAAATCTAAGAAAAAACTGTCAACAAGATCCCAGACTTCATTTCTGTAACTTTTAAGCCGAGGGTGCTTGGCTTGATAAATATTTCTGATCTGATGGACAATTAACTTGGCATCCCCAAACACTGATATCTCTTTAATCCCCATGTATTTAGCAGCCCCCAAACCCAAAATAAGAGCTTCATACTCTGCCACATTATTGGTAGTTTCAAATTGTAACTTGTAGGAAAGAGGTATAATTTCTTGAACAAGTGAAACAAACACCACTCCGACACCAACACCTTCTCTAGAAGAGGCTCAATCAAAGAAATTTTTTTGAACATAGGTAATCAGAGGATAATCTTCACAAAAAGTGAGGGACTGCTTTCTGATTTCAAGAGGGGGTTCAGGGGCATTAATGAGCTGCAACAAGATGGATCCTAAATCAGTATCAAGGGAAAAAATGGGATGGTTGGTGGGGTCAGATTCATCACTGATAATGTAGGCCAACTGATCTTCTCTGTACAATGTTCTATGATCCCCTCCAAACACATGAATGGTAGCATATGTGGGGTCCATATGCAATGTTCCCCCAAGTCTCTTTATCCAAGATCTTGACAACAACATGCCAAACTTGGGGGGAACATCAGCCACCATGATATCCATGACCACACTTTTCATGGGCAACTGAAACAAGTTCATGACCATATCTTTGATGACCCCAAGACACTGCACTTTCCTAGAATCAAAAGAATACAAGTCATGGTAAGTCTTTGTGATTTCTAATCCAAGTTCATCCATGATAGATTTTGGCATGAGATTATGAGAAGCCCTTGAGTCCATCAAAAAATTATGCAACACCTTGTCATGTATGTTCAGAGATGTATAGAAAGGAGGGGATGAATCATCTCTATCTTCTATCATGGGACGTAAGATGACTGTTCGATTTTCATCCTGAATATTTACTGAGTCTGAAGAGTGAGACACAGGCTAGAACTGTAATAATTTAGAGAGGGATTTTTTGAAATATTCATGCTTGACTAGCTCCGAAAGAGGTACCGAGATCTTGATCTTTTGGATCTTGTGCTAAAATATAAAATAGGAGGGGGGCTTCAAAATTTCCCTCAATTTTGGGACATGACCTTTGGCTATTGGTGAGGGGTTATGCATTTTATTTTCCTTGCTGCTGTTTGCTGCATATTTAGCAGGATTCTCTACTTTGGAAGGCTAATTAGGGATGTCAGGCTTCCCTTCTTTCTTCTTAGACCTGAGGCTATATTTATTTGGACTACTATTGGTTTTCTCTCCTTTACTCAACTCATTTATTTGGCTTTCCATGAGGGACTCCTCGTATGCAGTTTGGGTCAAATGTGGAAATGGGGAGGTGTCTCCAAGGTAATGGATCTCATGTTCAAGCTCTTCTTCCTCTCCTTCCTCATTGGCAACAAGGTTATTTTGGAGAGGGGTCTGGATTTTCTGATCATCCCTCTCTCTGTTACGAGGATCTCTTGGGAGTATCTGAGGGGAAATATTAGGTCTTCTGAAATTTCATTTGTTATCATCATTTTGAGCACTATTATAACCCTTCTTCCCTTTGAATTTCATATTATCCATCTTTGCCGAAAGATATTTCACCAGATTGGTCAATTAATCTACTTGAGGGTGGGACATAGGGGAACCAGAGGTTGAGGCTTCAGATCGCCCCCTCCCTATGTCTCAATCGACTTATTCCTAAGTCTTTCAACTTCCAACACATTGGACTGTACTTTGAGGGATGCATCTTGAATGTGATCCAAGGAGGTAGCCCTTCTCTCTCTTAACAGGAGGCAGAAATCAGGGTCAAAAGCACTAGCATAAGTAATTTTGGTAGAGGATTCAGTAGGATTTGTCTAAGTAGGGATATTATTGTACATTTTGTTGAATCTCTTGGAGAAATCATAGACATATTCTCCCTCTTTTCTCTTTAGGGACTCAAATTTTGTGATATAATACATAAAGTCCCTTTTATCCCCCCACTGTCTTAAGAAAACATCATGTAAAGCTTCAATCATAGCAATAGATCCACGGATCAATCCCCTAAACCATTTCCTAACCTCACCATCAAGGCTTTGAACAAAGGCTGTCATCCACACATCCTCATTTTCAATATTTAGATTGTCTGCATAACTGTAGAAGGAAACAAGGTGTTCTTCAATAGTTATGTCTTCTTCCCCTGTGAATTTGGGCATGTATTTTAGGTAATCTCCAGCAGGGAGAGAATTCATTGGATGAGGTAAGAGTAGAGGGGAATACCTTGTAGCCACTATGGAATGCATTCTATTCCTCGAGAGATTGGCACCTGCCATAGTGATGATAGCTGGAGGATAAGAAGGAGGATATGGAGCTTGGACCAGAGAGAGTGGAGCTGTTATTCTAGGATAAAAGGGGACGACTGAGTGCTGGGGGAAAAGGTCATAGGATGCGAGGGAGTAGAGGTTTGGATTTTTGTAAATGCGAGGACTCTAACAGGAGGAGGAGTGGTAAAACCTGGAGTGGGAAAATATTCCAAGGTCTTGGGTTTAAACCATGGTACAACTTCAGGGGAGATAGGAGTGAAAATGATTTCTCCCTCCAATCCTAGACCAGGAGGGGAGAAATCAGTAGGAACACTCCCAAAATTTAAACTTCGGGAAACTCCAGTAGAAGGTATAATAGGAGAATGAGAAATAAGTATTGGAGTTTCAAAAAAAGGATGGTGAAAATAATCAGAAATACTTGGTTCAGCAGCTGAAGTACCTTCCTGAGGGGTCTTTTGTCTTCTGATGACTTTCTCTGGGTCAGATTCAATAGTTTCTAGAGGAAAATGTGGAATAGACCTCATGTTTCTTCCTCTGGAATCCACAACTAAAACAGTGGAGTCGCCAAGTGCACAATTGCAATCTTCAATGTACTCAATTCTGATGCACCTTCAGAATTAGTAATCTTTGTCGTTCAATCCCAGGGAAAATATTCAATTCATTCCCGATGATGGCACCAAAAATGTTATCACTAGAAGTCACCTCTGGATTGTGGCAGAGGTAAGCCGAGTACCCATCATTTTTTATGTCACAATGAATAAATTTAAGGGGGGTCTAATGGATGCAAACTCAGGGTGATATCGCTCTAACTCAGACAACTGGGCTTGTATGCACATGCATATGAGGTCTTGATCTAATTTCAGACAATAAGTTGAAATAAGGGTGAGCAGGAGGAAGAATGTGATGAGAAAATGTAAAGGTCTGCTATGGACATTCGGTCTTCCAACAACCTATGGAGGAAAAGATTCAAATAAAAGATCCTCTTGGATCCAAAACTTCAGGAAACTGAAAATGCTATAACAATACTACAGTCAAACATACATCATGATATAGTTACAATAACATGATTGGATCATCCATTCCCGAGTCTTTCAGTCTTAGAGGAAAAAGAGTTGGAACATAAAGATGATTGTCATTAAACAAGAAGTATCAAATTACACACATGATGAGAGAACCAACGGTTTCATTCAAACTTTATAATCGAGAGCTTAGCTCTACCATCGACACTAAACAAAATGGAAAAAAATCCTACATATACTCAGAACTGGCTCCAAATGCCCGAGATGTGATCATGTCATGCATTCAAGGCTTTGCATTGATGAACTTCTCTGTCAGGATGTGCATGCAGATGTTGTTCATACTGCCCATGCACTCTTCTGTTAGACACGATCTTTATCAAACTGGACTGACAGCTTGCTTTTGCAACTCATCCCTTTTGGGCCTTCTATTTATGGAAGGAGACGATGTCTCACCCACCTTCCTTGTTTTCATTAACTTCTCCATCAGGATCGGAGTGGGAAGACATCAAACACGACACATGTCACTATGATTGGTCTTTGAATGCTGACTGTGGTTATTTGTGCTTCGTTGGACCTCTGTGGAGAGATTAATAGGAAAACATGGGTGTTGACGAGGAGGATTTGGCGAGGTGGTTAGTGTGGATCGACAGGGAATCGACAAGAAATGGGCGGCTAGGTGGAAAGATGTGGTGGAAAAATGATGACTGAAAAGCGCAGGGGTCGACATGCGAGAGCTGAAGTATGACGGGGCAGAGGTGATGTGGCACTGAGAGATTATGTGGAAGCAGAAGGGGAGATTCAGTGGCTAAACGTGGTGGGGACAACCCTCTTAGGGGATATGACAAGGAGTACAAGTAGGGGACACATGGGAGGAGATGATAGGCGGTCATAAGAGAAATAGATATGTGATAGGTGGAAATATGGGTGAGTGGAGGCCAGGTGTAGAGGGATGAAAGGTGATGACATGAAAACAGAGAGGGGACAGGCGAGTGGTTCCGTGAGTGGAAGATAGGTTTCGACAGGAGAGGAATGCGGTAAGTGGAGGCCAGGTGTAGAGAGATGAAAGGCGATGACATGACAACAGAGAGGGGACAGGCGAGTGGTTCCGTGAGTGGAAGATAGGTTTCGACAGGAGAGAAAGGCGGTAAGTGGTCTACTCAGAGGGGGGTAGGTGGTAAGAGGTATTGAGCAGGGGGGGTTTGAGTTAACGAGGAGGTGCCATGATAGTGTGGGGCCCACACTAGAAAACTCCCTACTTGGACCCCCCCTCATTAAAGACAGAATGATCAGGGGGGTCCGAATTGGGATGAGCACCATATATCTAAGTGTGCAGATCTCAACCGCCTAGATCTACATGGCTCTTAGCACAACGTACCCGGGACCAAAACTTAGTATAAAAGGTAGAAAGCTGGTTTTTAACCCCCCTTTTTGTCATTTTTTCTCCATGGGGTTATTTCCTAGGGGAAAAACCTCGCCCATACAAACATATGTGTTAACAAATCCAACTCACAAATTATTTTCCTAATTTTAAGAGGAACTTAGTTTCCTAGTCTTAGGGAGGAAGTTAAGGGTCTCATGAGTTGGTTTGGACTCTTCCTCACTTTATTACAGGTGGATTCCTAGTATCAAGGAGAAAGTTAAGGGTCTTTCTCATTTTTTTCCTTGGGTAGGTACTAGATCCTAAATTTATGGATATTTTATTTTTGTCTTATGGATATAGGAAAAATGATTTAAACCCGTTTATTGGGAGAGATGAAAATGAAGGCTTTTGGAGGCCCTTTGAGACTCGTTTGGAGAGAGTTTTTTAAGGATAGAATCAAGCAATCATGCTTGTAAATTGTAAGCCCATTTATTGGGAGATTTGAGCCCCTTATTGGGAGAGTATGTGAGCCCCTATATTGGGAGAAGCAATGAAGTGATTTGTATTCCAGCGGATCCAGAGACGTATCCATACTGGCGAACTCCGTTAACAATGGTGATATCTTGTAATGTGTTGTTATTTCATCTCAAGTTTCCTTATGCATACTTTATTTCCAAAATTATGTTTTATTAAATTCATTAAGTAATGGATTATTAGATAAAAAACATATTTCACCAAGTTATATTCAATTTGGATTCAAGTCTCCATAAACACTTCAATTTCACCTTTAATGCAATCAAATTCAATTAAAACAATCTTAAATATGACATTATCAAGTGGCCTAGAACCGAGATCAAGTTTGGTATCAGTGTCACCCATGATTTAGATCAAGTGTTATCAGAGAAATATTGATAGGTATTGTAGGTGTTGAAGACAATATATGAAAAACATCGAAGACTTCATGGCTCAAAGAACTCAAAGAAATCAACCAGACCATTCAAGCATAAAATGTTGATTTGAGAAGATTGCTACAAGAAGTAGAAGAAGAGAATCAGAGATTTCAAATTCAATTACAACCCAAAAAAGAGGCTTTGAAAAATTTGCAAAGTGATGAAGGCTTAGCAAAGCCACCCCCCACACCTAATCCATAATTGTTAATTGATGTAAACAATACTTCTTCAGTTTCATGTTCTTCTCATTATGACGATGAATTTGGTGCTTTTGAGAAACACACTACAAGCATTGGCTTGAAGCTAATGAAGAAAATGGGGTATAAAGGAAGAGGCATCGAAGCCAATGGCCAAGGCATTGTGAATCCCATCAAATTGGTGGAATTAACTCGATATAAAGGACTAGGATATGTGAAAGAGAAAGCTGGGGAGTGCTCCAAAGCAGCAGAAGAAAGAGAGTCCTCAAGTGACGAATCAATGTAGGATGAGAGAACATCATCCCATTCCGATGATTGTGATTATGAGTCATCTCTAAAGGGAGGTGAGAATTTTTAGGAAAGAGATAAGAAAAGTTATCCTCACTAGGCCCGCACTAGAGACAACCAAGCAAGGTATAAAATGTCTCATTATTCAAATGTTCCTTTTGATTATAAAGAAATTGGTAATGATCAACAAAGTTTATAGAATATAAAACCATGTAAGTTTTGTGGTATGAATAACTATGATGTTTCCAAGTGTTGGAAAATAATGGCCTTGTATAGGAAGGTTATTGTAACTAAAGAGAAGCCAAGGAATGAAAATCCTTTTCCACATGGGAAGAAAAAGAAGGGCATGAAAACATGGATCACGAAGGACCATTGCACCCATTGGAAGAAGGGTGGACATCATGAAGCCAAATTTTTGACACTCCGTCCAGATTTGTGTCTTAAGAAGGACAAAGGAATCCATCTACGGGAATAATAAAAACTATCATAAAAGAGACAACTCCACATGAAGGAACAATTCGTCCTGCTGACGGAAAGGATGAATAAAATATTTGAGATAGTTGAATAAGATATTTGAGTTACTTGACATTTATAAAGAAATTGGGAATGAAGTTGAGTTAGTCTTTTGATTATAAAGAAATTGGTAATTATCAACAAATTTTATGGCATAGAAAACCATGTACGTTTTTTGGTATGAATAGCCATGATGTTGCCAATTGTTGGAAAAGAATGGCCTTGTATAGGAAGGTTATGGTAACTAGAGAGAAGCCAAGGTATGAAAAGCCTTCTCCACATGGGAAGAAAAAGAAGGGCATGGAAACATGGATCAAGAAGGACAATTGCACCCATTGCAACAAGGGTGGACATCATGAAGCCACATGTTGGACACTCCATCCATAGTTGCGTCTTAAGAAGGACAAAGGAAGCCAACTATAGGAAGAATACCAACTACTGGAAAAGAGACGACTCGAGATGAAGGACCAATTCATCCTATTGAATGAAAGGATGAATAAAATATTTTAGTTAGTTGAAAGGGGCATCCTATTTGAGTAACTGATCCATGAGGCTCCAAAATAGCCCAAAATTCAAAGTGTCCAAAATTCAAAAAAAAATGCAACATATTGAAGATGTATCTGCAATATTTCCAACAACAAAAACAACTCGTCAAATGAAGTAATAGATAAAAATATATCATGATCTAAAGTTTTTCGAAAACAGGTGAATCTAGAAAAATCTGTGCAATGCTAACGTCAACATGTTGATGTGGTAGCATGACAAGCCGCTATGTGTCGTCCATACATATGACATCAACAACTGACTGGGAAAGACATGGAAGATGACGTTGATAGCATGGTGTGGCAACACCAGAGACTGCCACATGGCATCCATATAACCAACTAGGATGATGTGGCAGATGACATAGCATGAAATTCGTACAAACGAATCTACATGATGTGGAAGATGATGTATGTAGAATTGATTTGGAAATTGATTGGGTATATGATGTGGCATCCGTACAAATTACTGGGCCGTTGACATGGCATCTGGATGGGTTGATGATGTGGCATTCATACAACTGACTGGACCGACAAAGTGGCATCCATACAACTAACTGGGCCGATGACATGGTGTCCATACAATTGACTAGGCTGATGACATGACATTAGTAAAAATTATGTGATAGCTAACTAGGCTAATGATGTGGCATCCGTACAAGATGGCGTGGTAGGTTGTACATGCTAATGTGTCATCCATACAAATGATGTGACAACTAACTAGGCCAATGACATGGCATCAATACATGTTTATGTGGTAGGTCATATTGGCTGACGTGGAAATCGTTACAAGATAACGTGGCAGGTGACGTCAACATGACATCATCATCCGATGTGGCAACTGACTCGGCTGTTGACTGTACAGGTGAACGGGTTCCACGTGGACCAATCATAGGCTGTCATGTAGCAGCCCAAATTTTTTCAATGAGGTTTGGGCACAAATTTTGAGACTGTTCAAGTTCATTTATTATAGGCCCTTTTTGGCATGCAAATCAAGGTAGATAACCCATGGGGTCCAGAAATCATAGTGACAGTATTGGACGAAAAAATAGTCATTTTTGCACAATTTTTCACCATGAATTAAATGACACAATCCATTTTTTGATATGAGCAGTGGAATTTGAGGGCTATGGAAACAACACAAATTTTCCATTAATGCTTTGGCATGAAAATCGAGGCAGAGAGCCCAGGGGGGTCCAATAGTGACAATGTCATAATTTGACGAAAGTACAATTTTTTTGCACGATTTTTCACCTCGAATGCAATGGTGCAGTATGTTTTGTGATCCAAGCAGTGGATTATCAAGGATCGTAGTAGAAGCCCACATTTTCCATTAATGCATGACACATTTTTCGTGGTAGAGATTCACTTTTTAAAACATGTTGAGTTTCTAGTCAAAGGTTGCAAAATGACGAGACGAAGTTGTTGATACTATGTATGCTCAGTTTGAGCCAAGGATTGAATTCTTCAGCACAAAAACCAATGTAAGTTCCTGCATTTATGATTTTTCCTTATTTTTTATGTTACACATGTTTGAAGGGGAGTTTGAAAACCATAGAGTTTCACCACTAGTACACAATTGGGTTCTTGAAAAATTACCTTAATGAGCATGTTTCCTTAAAATTTGATGTAATTTCCATTTGTCTTGAAGATAGAAGTTTCCATGAAACATTGTAAAGGCTTTGTAGCCACATGATGAGAGTGAGAGGAAATTGCTTTTCCTAATCCTTGTTGGCATCGTTGTAATAATTTTGCAACCACTATTGAGTGAGGCATATGTCTTATGCCTATACATTGTAATGGGTCTTGTAACCTATTTTTAGTGAGAGGCATTGTTTTGTTTAAGGCTTGTTTTGGGAAATCATTGTAAAATTGTCCATGAGTGTTTTATAAACTTTGACAAGTATGGTATTGTGTTGAAAACATGATTATGCATTGTCAGATACAAATTTGTATTGATGCAAGTGTCGGCATCGACATCCTCATTTTGAAGTACAAAGGTGAAGGAGAAGAAGGGTGCGGATTTTAGAGACTTGTTATCAATATCAAGGAGTAGGAAGTGCATCGTGGAGTGCAAGACTCTTCCTAGAAGCTACTTGTGGAGATTCAAGTTTCTATCGATATTTTTGGAGGGCCAAAAATGCTTTTTGTGGGGATGTATGATCTAGGAGGATCTCCACACAAGGAATTATTATTTTGCATACCATGGAGAAGATCATTAAAATATGACAAAGAGTAATTAATGCTCATGAATGAATTGTAAAAATTATTAATACTTAAAATGAGTATGAGAAACTCATGTACTAGTCACGCACATTGGAAAAAATATTAATACTTTAAGTGAGTTGGAAAATCTCACGTATTATTCATTTAATTGTAAAAATGAGAAATTAGTTGTGAGAATCCAACTCACAAATTAGTTTCCTAATTTTAAGGGGGAAAAAAGAGGATTACTTAGAGTGAATGGTAATCTCATGTATTATTTGTAAAAATGGGAAATTAGTTTTATATGAGAATCCAACTCACAAATTATTTTCCTAATTTTAAGAGGAAATTAGTTTCCTAGTCTTAAGGAGGAAGTTAAGGGTCTCATGAGTTGGTTTGGAATCTTCCTCACTTTATTACAAGTAGATTCATAGTCTCAAGGAGGAAGTTAAGGGTCTTTCTCATTTTTGTCCTTGGGTAGGTACTAGATCCTAAATTTATGGATCTTGTATTTTTGTATTATGGAGCTAGGAAATATTATTTAAACCCCTTTATTGGGAGAGATGAAAATGAAGGATTTTGGAGGCCCTTTGAGAATCTTTTGGAGATAGTTCTTTAAGGAGAGAATCAAGAAATCATGCTTGTAATTTGTAAGCCCCTTAATCGAGAGAGTTGAGACCCTTATTAGGAGAGAATGCGAGCCCCTAGATTGGGAGAAGCAATGAAGTGATTTCTATTCCAATGGATCCATAGAAGTAGCCATACTGGTGAACTCCATTAACAATGATGATCTCTTGTCATGTGTTGCTATTTCATCTCACGTTTCCTTATGCATTCTTTATTTATGCAATTGTGTTTTATTAAATACATTAAGTTATGGATTATGAGATAAACAACATATTACACCAAGTTGTATTCAATTTGTATCCATGTCTCCATAAGAACTTCAATTTCACCTTTAATGCAATAAATTTCAATTAAACTGATCTTAGATATGACATTATCAAGTGGCCTAGAACCAAGATCAAGTTTGGTATTAGTTTCACCCCTGGTTCAGATCAAGTGGTATAAGAGCAGGATTGACAGGTATTGCAAGTGTTGAAGACAATATGGGAAAAACATCAAAGAATGCATGGATTGAATAGCTCGAAGAAATCAACCATACAATTCAAGTGGAGAATGTTGAGTTGAGAAGATTGCTACAAGAAGCAGAACAAGAGAATCAAATATTGCGACTTCATTTACAAGTCATAGAAGAGGCTTTAACAAAGTTGCAAAGTGATGAAGGCTCAACAAAGCCAACCCCCATACCTGATCCAAAATTGGTAACTAAGGTAAACAATACTTCTTGAGTTTCATGTTCTTCTCATTATGACGATGACTTTGGTGCTTTTGAGAAACACACTACAAGCATTGGCTTGAAGCTAATGAATAAAATGGGGTATGGAGGAAGAGGCCTTGGAGACAATGGCCAATGCATTGTGAATCCCATCAAAGTGGTGGAATTACCTCGATATGTAGGACTAGGATATTTTAGAGAGAAATTTGGGGAGTGCTCCAAAGAAGCAGAAGCAAGAGAGTCCTCAAGTGACGAATTTGTGCATGATGAGAGCACATCATACCATTTCGATGATCTTGATTATGAGTCATCCCCAAAGGGAGGTGAGTAGTTCGAGGAAAGAGGTAAGGCAATTTCTCCTCACTAGGCCTCCACCAGAGACAACCAAGCAAGGTATAAAAAGTATCATTATTCAAACTTTCCTTTTTATTATAAAGAAATTGGAAATGATCAACAAAGTTTATGGCATAGAAACCATGTACGTTTTGTGGTATGAATAACCATGTTGTTTCCAAGTGTTGGAAAAGAATGGTCTTGTATAGGAAGGTTATGGAAACTAGAAAGAATCCAAGGTATGAAAACCCTTCTCTACATGGGAAGAAAAAAAAGGGCATTAAAACATGGATCAAGAAAAATCATTGCATCCATTGCAACAAGGGTGGACATCATGAAGCCACTTGTTGGACACTCCATCCAGAGCTGCATCCTAAGAAGGAAAAAGGAATCCATCTACAGGAGGAAGGCCAACTATCAGAAAAGAGACAGCTCGAGGGGAAGGACCAATTCATCTTGTTGACTGAAAGGATGAATAAAATATTTGATTTAGTGGATTGGGGCATCCTTTTTGAGTAATTGAGCCATGAGGCTCCAAAACAACCCAAAAATAAAGTGTCCAAAATTTGAAAAAAATTCAACAAATCGAAGAGATCGCCATAATATTTCCAACGATTCAAATGGCTCATCAAATAGAGTCATGGATCAAAAGATATCGTGGTATGAAGTTTTCCGAAAACAGGTGAATCTGGAAAAATCCATAGAATCATGATGTCAACATGCCAACATGGAAGAACGATAGGCCACTATATGCCGTCTGGAGGGATGATGTCAATAGTTCACTAGGAAAGATAGGCAAATGATGTCAGCACACTAACATGAAAACATCGGAGACCACCACGTGGCATACGTAGAACTGACTGGGCATGACATGGAAGATGACTTCAACATGACATTTGTACAACTAAATGGGAATGATGTGTGATATGACATCTGTAAAATTGATGTGGCAGCTAACTAGGTATATGACATGGCATCCGTATAGATGACTGGGCCAATGATGTGGCATCCATACAATTGATGTGGTAGTTGACTAGGTTGATGATGTGGCATCCATACAACTGACTGGGTCGATGATGTTGTATCTATACAGATGAATGGGCTGATGACGTGCTATCAATATAGTTGATGTGGTAGCTGACTGGGCTGATGACATGGCATTCATAAAGGATGACGTTGCAGGTCGTACATGATGACGTGGAATCCGTACAACTAATGTGACATATGACTGGGTTGATGATGTGGCATCCATACATGCTGACATGGAAGGACTTACATGATTACATACAAGTTTGTATAGGATGATGTGGTATATGATGTCAACATTTGACGTGGTATGTGATGTCAACATGACATCATCATCCGACATGGAAGCTGACTAGGTTGCTGACTGTACATGTGACCAGACACCACGCGGACCAATCATAGGCTACCATGTGGTAGCCCAAATTTTCCCAATGAGGGATGGGCACAAATTTTGAGATTGTGAAGGTGAATTTATAACAAGCCTTGTTTGGCATGCAAATCGAGGCAGAGAGCCCAGAGGGGTCCATAAATGATAGTGATATAATTGGATGAGAAAATAGTCATTGTTGCACAATTTTTCGCCACGAATTCAATGGCACAGTCCATTTTGTGATCTGAGTAGTGGAATTTGAGGGCTATGGAAGAATACTACCTTTTCCATTAATGATTTGGCACACAAATCGAGGTAGAGAGCCCAAGGGGGTCTATAAGTGATAGTGTCATAATTTGACAAAACAATCATTTTTGCACAATTTTTCTCCATGAATTAAATGGCATAGTCCATTTTGTGATCCGAGCACCTGATTTTCAGGGCTCATAGAAGAAGCCCACATTTTCCATGCATGGCATATTTTTCGAGGTAGAGTTTCACTTTTCATAACATGTAGAGTTTACAGTCATAAGTTGTATAATGACGAGACATAGCTTCTGATGCTATGCATGTTGAGTTTGAGCCACAAATTGATCTCTTTGGCACAAAAAACGATGTAAGTTTATGCATTTATGATTTTGCCTTATTTTTTATGTTCCATATGTTTGAAGGGGAGTTTGAAAGCCATAGAGTTTCGCCACTAGTACACAATTGGGTGCTTGAAAAATTACCTTAATGAACATGTTTCCTTAAAATTTGATGTAATTGCCATTTGTCTTGAATATGGAAGTTGCCATGAAACATTTTTAAGGATTTGTAGTCGCTTGATGAGAGTGAGAGGAAATTGTTTTTCTTAAGTCTTGTTGGCATCATTGTAATAATTTTTCAACCACTGTTGAGTGAGAGGCATATGTCTTATGCCCAAACATTGTAATGGGTCTTGTAACCTCTTTTGAGTGAGAGATATTTTTTTTTCTAAGGCCTATTTTGGACAATCATTGTAAACTTGTCCATGAGTGTTTTATAAAGTCTGACAAGTATGGTATTGCGTTGAAAACATGATTATGCATTGTCAACTACATATTTGTATTGATGCAAGTTTCGACATTGACATCCTCATTCCAAAGTTTAAAGTTGAAGGAGAATAAGGGTACGACTTTAAGAGACTCGTTATGCAGATCGAGGAGCAGGAATTGCATCGTGGAGTGTAAGACTCTTCCTAGAATATACTTTTAGAGATTCAAGTTTCTTTAGATAATTTTGGAGGAACAAAAATGCTTTTTGTGGGGAGGTATGATCCAAGAGAATATCTACACAAGGAATTATTATTTTGCATGCCTGTTATAACCCTAAATTCCTTTTGGGTAAAGGTACACGCACCCTAACCCACTACTGCACGCGTTGGAACGCTGGTAGGCCTACTACAGCCCACGTTTACCTAACAAAGCACAAAAATAGGAAAGTTGCCGACGGGACAAAAATCTATGGGTCAGTTAACTGGAACTCCTAGCCATGCATGGTTGAGAGTTTGTCCAAAACCCTAGCTCCTTCTAGCCTATAAAAGAAGGGGTAGGGGTACTATTTGGAGGAGGAAAAAGATAGCAAAGAAACTCTACCCAATTGCCGAATCCATTTGTCCCAACCCTTTAGCCTTTCCTCAAGCCTAAGAAGAATTCAAGCAAAGTAGTTGGAGGACAAAGAAGAGGAGGAGCCCAGGATCAGGATCAAGGAACGGTGGCCGGTCTCAACATTGATTGTAAGTTGAGTCATTTTGAATATAATAAAAGAATACTTTTCCCATCCCAATGCATGAGTTTTATGTGGTTTTTGTAATTTATGCTTAATTTCTAACCCTCAATTAGAAAAGTAACATGCATGCGTAGTGTTTTGTCTTGATTGCAGGTAAACTTTGGAAGGAGCAGCTCAAGTAAGCAGGCAAGACGCAACGGAGGATCTACACCAAACATCAGTAAAAAGGTTAGTAGTTCCTTCCCATGCATGTATGTGAAAAAGGGGTTTGGAGTATTGGGGTGGTAGGTTAAAAGTGATTTATTTAAGGTCATAATATGCATGCAAGTCTGGCCCTAGCTTGCTAGTCCGTAGGGTATTATTTCCTCTCTCCTTCTCATCATCCACTTGCCACTTGACATGTGTCCCGCTCCTTTCCATGTCGGTCCCTCACCAAAAGGCGAGTTCGTTATCCCTCATTTTCCCTCCTTCCTCCTAAGGTCTTTCACCATGAACTATCCTCTGTCACCCTCCGCGCACCTCGCCACTTCTTCCACGCCCTCACAGTTTTGGCCCCATCACTCCATTCCCGTACCCCCACCTTACGTGGTGGCCTCCACGCATATCCTTTGAGCCAGTCAGTTATTCCAGGTGGTGGTGGGTGAGGTCCTCCACGTCCTGAAGGTTCTGAGTTGGTCGGGCTATCCTCGATCTCGGTGAAGCAGTTATTGAAGCGGTTGGTGGTGGTTAGATATCGCCTCCGCCATAATGGGAAAGCACGACCATGAATTAAAGGCATGTCGATTCGCCATTGGAACTGTCAAAGAATTAGATTGCGTCTGGCTTAAGTTGCACGACCCTTCAGAGGCTGACTGTCAGAAGCCATGTAGACACAAAGCTTTCAATGCATTGTCTTGGTTCCGCTGCTGTTGATTGTTCTGAGTATATGTAGGCATTTTCGCCATTTTTGTATCGATCGATGGTAGAGCTAAGCTCCCGACTGTAAAGTTTTCGTGACCATTCTGGTTTCCTGGTTATGTAGCTATGTTTGAGATTTCTTGGTTTATGACAAACAATTTCCCTTTTTCATCTCTGTTTTCGTCTTATGCTGGAGAGTTCATGATCGAATGCTTCATATGAATTAACACAATTATGTTGTGGTAAATGATTTATTATGGCATTACCGTTTCTCTGGTTCCCCGCGTTTGGAAGTAAGAAGATCTTGTTTTCAGATTCCTTCTCTCATTGTCTGTTAGAAGCTTGATGCTTATAGCAGGCCTTTGCACTTTTCTTATGAAATCTTCCCCCTACTCACCCTTATTACAACTCACTGTTTGAAGTTTATCAAGACCTCACTCATTCATGCATGCCTGGCCCAGCTTCCGAGTTGAGACGATACTGTTCTGAGTTTTCCTCCATTTGATCACCCCTTTTAAACAAACTGTGACATTAAAACTGATGGGCGTCGGGCTTTGCTCCTGCTAGCAATCCAGGAGTGACCTCCGACTCCAACATTTCTGGCACCGTTGCCGGGGACGAAGTTGAATATTTTCCGCAGATTTGAACGAGAAAGATCAACTGATTCTAAAGGTGCATCAGATATCAGAACTCGAAGATTGCTACTGTGCACCTGGTGACTCCATTGTGATGACTCCATTGGGGAGAACCTGCTCTATCAAGTGTGGCTTCGAGAGGAAGACACACGCTGTCTCATCCACACCTACCTCTAGCGACACCTGAAGCTGACTCAGAAGCAACGCGCAGAAAGGGAAAGATCTCTGTGAAAGAAGTTTCCAGCGTCGAAACAGGTATTTCCCCACCTCCTTCTGTAAAAACTCCACTTTCTTCCTCTCAGCTTCCTAGTGACCCTCCCTCTGAGGTTTCTCATTTTCTGAATTTCGGGAGTGTTCCTGCTGAGTTTTCTCCTCCTGGTCTAGTGTCAGAGGGAGAGATCCTTGTCACTCCCCCTTCCCTTGAAGCTGTGCCTCCACACCAAAATTTCCCAGAAGGTTTCACTACCCCTCTGTTTATTACTACTGTTTCACAGAGAGAAGCAGTTGCGCATCCTGGTCCATTAGACTTCTCTCTGTTTTCCCCCTCGTCTCCCGTGAGAACCTTTTTCTCGACATCTCCCGGTCACACTCGTTCTCCTCCTAGTTCTCCTCCACCTAATATCCCTATGGCTGGTGCTAATCCCCCTCCGACTAGAATGGATGCCATAGTTGCTGCTAGATATGCTCCCTTAATCCTTCCTCATCCTATGAATCCTCTCCCTGCTGGAGACTACTTGAAGTACATGCCCAAGTTCACCGGAGAAGGAGACATAACTGCAGAAGAGCATCTGGCTACTTTCTACAGTTATGCAGACAATTTGAACATTGAAAATGAAGATGTCTGGATGAGAGTCTTTGTTCAGAGCTTGGATGGTGAAGTTAGAAAATGGTTTAGGGGACTGGCTCCTGGATCTATTGCTGGGATCGAAGCTCTGGATACTGTTTTCCTGAGGCAGTGGGGAGATAGAAAATATTACATATATTACATGACTGAGTTTGGGTCTCTAAAGAAGCAGGAAGGAGAGTTGGTCTCTGAATTCTCCAAAAGATTCAATAAGATGTATAACAAGATTCCTGCAGAGGTAAATCCCTCTGAAGCATCTGCTCAGATTTCCTATGCTGGTGCATTTGACCCTGATTTTTTCCTTTTATTAAGAGAAAGAAGAGCCACCTCTTTAGCTCAGATGCAGGATGTGGCTATAGAAGTGGAATCCAACATACTAGTAGCTAACAGACTAAGGAGCCAGGCCAACTCAGATAGAAGAAAGGGAAAATCAGAAGCCTCAACTTCCGGACCATCACTGCCCCACCCTCAAGCGAATGAGCTGACTCAGGTGGTGAACTTTATGAAAGAAGATATGGAGAGATTAAAGGTGGAAAGGAAACAAATGAACAAGGGCCCTCAAACCACCGAGAATAGAGGAGGTTTCAGAAGACTAAATAATTTTGCTCCTCCAACTATGCACAGAGAGAAGGAGAGAGACAGGGACGATCAAAGAATTCATGCTCCCTTCCAGAACAATTTTGTGGCTGATGAACAGGAAGGGGAAATAGACGAGCCTGAGCCTAAAATCCACTCTTTAGAAGTCACTCCCCCTTTCCCTCATTTGACTCAATCAACATACGAGGAGTCTCTCATAAACAACCAGCTAAATGAATTGAGCAAGGGAGACAAAGCTAGTGGTGGCCGAGGCAGGTACACCCTGAGATCCGACAAGAGGATAGAAGCACATGATGTTCCTGAGCAATCCACTAGAATAGAGAAACCTGCTAATGAAGTAGCAGACGCCCACAGAGGTAAGAAGGCTCAACCCCTCTCTCCCCTTGTCCATAATCATGTTCCTGAAATTAGAGAAATCCCAAAGCCCATGCCTTCTTTCAATTTCAAACATGAGATTCAAAAAATCAGGATTCCTGTGCCACTCACTGAGTTAATTAAACATGGGGAATTAAAAAAACGTTTCTCTGAGCTGTTGAAGTCTGAAGCCTCATATCCTCTCACAGACTCCGTAAACCTCCAAGATGAAAGGCCTGCAGTTGTCCTAGGTCCCATGGTAGAAGACAGAGATGATTCATCCCCTCCCTTCTACACATCCATGAACA
>SNQJ01S0021266.1:69093-105409 GCA_010110895.2 Picea sitchensis | reverse complement strand
ATCATTATGCAAGTTATAAGAATGGAATTAGGAGAGTGAGAATTTGTATCATTCTATGTTATATGTTCTTAGAGAGAAGGGATGGCTTCGTCAGATAAAGAATATTTTATTTTTGAGACATCAACAAATTGTTTGCATACCTCTTATGTTGGGACAAGGAAATGTGATAGGAATGCTTGTAATACAAATAAGGCACCGTATTTTTCAGCTAGTCAAAATTTTGATCATAGTGCAAGCAATTTTATTCAACACGTTCCTCATGAAAGTCCTAAATCAGAGGACTTTGAAGGCATCGATAATGAAGAGGAGGAATATGATGGTGATAAATCTATTCAACAATTTAATAGTAATGAAAATAATCAAAATGTAGGTCAAAGTGGATACTATGATCAAATTTTAAATGATTGGGATGAAAATTTTCCTCCAAGTGAGGAGTTTCAAGGTACCGATAAAGATTTCCAAGGCACCAATGATATGATGGAGAATTTCCGTCAAGTGGAAATTTTAAAAGTAGTGAAGATGATTATGACAATGGTGGACACTATTTCCCGAGTGGGGAATTTAAAGACAACAATGTTGGTGATGATGAATTTCCTCCAAGTGAGGATTTTGAAGGTAATAATGAATATTTTCCTCCAAGTGAGGCTTTCCAAGGCACGAATGAGGATGATGAAGAATTCCCCCCAAGTGGGGATTTTAAAAGTAATGACGACGATTATGGCAATGTTGGACAGTCTTTTCTGAATGAGGAATTTAAAGGAAGCAATGTTGGTGATGATGATTTTCCTCCAAGTGAGGATTTTCAAAGTACTGATGATGATAATGAATATTTTCCTCCAAGTGAGGATTTTCATGCCAATAATGAGGATGATGAAGAATATTCCTCAAGTTGCGATTTTCAAAGTAGTGAATATGATTACGCCATTGGTGGACACTCTTTCATGAGTGATAAATTAAAAGGACACAATGTTAATGATGTTAATTTTCCTCCAAGTGAGGATTTTCAAGATATTCATGAAGATTTTCAAGGCACTAAGCAGGATGGTGAAAATCTTCACTCAAGTGAGGATTTTGAAAGCAATGAATATGATTATGTCAATGGTGGACACTATGTTGATGATGATTTTCCTCCAAATGAGGATTTTCAAGGTACCGATGACGATGATGGAGAATTTTCTCCAAGTGAGAATCTTAATGGCATTGACAATCTTATGGGTAATGATGATTTTCCTTCAAGTGAATATTTTCATGGAAGATCCCATGACATTGGTGAGGATGGTAATCATGTTTCTAGTGATTTTGATATTCCTCTCATGAACGATATTATCAATGAAGATGATGTACCTAGGAATGAATATCACGTTCTAAATCATTCAACTACAAAAAATTAAGGTGATCTACATTATCTAGTTCAGTCTCCTGACAATGTTTTGCTTGATATTCCTTCTGGTGATAAGGAAAATCTTTCTAGTGAGGATGATGAAATAGTGGAGACATTTCAATGAAACATTGTGTCTAGGACCAGGACTAGACCTTTTTATATCAATCCAAATCATTCTAGTTATACAAGGTCTAGGAAACAATTTCTCACTAAATCAATTTCCATAAGTGATATGATTTCAAGTGAATGTTGTCAAAAGAATTGTTGGAAAACCATGGAATACATGTATTCCTTGAATAAAAGGAAGACATATTTTTCAATGAATAATAGCATAAAAATTCATATTTGATGGGATGCATGATATCCACCAATACAGGATACAATTATCGCATTAGGAATATTTTACTTTGCAGAAAGGCTTTCAAAACAATTCACTCAATTGGTAATCTTTGTCTATCAAGAATCCAGTCAAGGTTGGAAAAAGATCCTTCATTTTATTCAAAGGTACATCATGGACGAGAGAGTGGGCCATTGACAAACACTACATTGTCATGGATGTACGATTTCTTTTCCAAACATGGAGAGTGTATGCCATATAGAGACACAATACATATTCCAGATAATTTATCAAGGAGGGAAATCTACATTTTATACAAAGGATATGTTGAAGGTGTTGAAGGAATTGGTAATTTTATTACATATGCATATTTTACAAGAATGTGGAAGAAAAAATTCAACAATGTTTGTATTCCTAAGAAGTCAAGGATGGGAATTTGAAGCATATGTGCTACCCTTAAATCAAGAAGAGATAAATCTCAAGGGGCAGAAATATGTATGTATTTACTATTTTTTATTTTTTTTTAATTGAATAGTTATCAACTATGAAAACATATTATTAATATTTTAATTTTATGTCATGTGCAGATTCCATAGTCAAAGTACTTCAAGAACATCAGAATCAACAATCAAGTGAAAGGAAAAAGTTGTACAAACATCGGAAGAAGTGTGATGATGCTCCAAACAATTATTTGAGTATGATAATTTATGGCATGGGCTAGAAAAAAACACTTCTACCACATTTTGTCTGTACACCCAAAAATTTACACGAAGAGAATTTCATTCAGTTTCACTTGGTCGGTTATATGGTTTTCAATGGAAAAATGTGTCCAATGCTTTAATTCACATCTCCAAATATTGATCATGATGCAAATCTGACCATCACCATCATGTGCTCACTCACTAGTTTGGAAATATTCCTCAAGTTCTTTATCTACAGTTGGACAGCACTAGTCATGAAAATAAATTACAATTTTGTTTGGATATATAAGCATGCTTGCTTAAATGGGAATCTTTCAAAAGGTTAAAGTTGGTTTCCTTCTTGTTGGACACACTCATGATAATATTGATCAAATGTTCAGTCATTTTTTAGTAACATTAAAGAGAAAAAATGTTGGAAGCCTACCATCATTGATTGAATGTATTAAGAAAGAATACATTCTAGAGCTTGTTTTTCATATATTAGAATAAATTGTTGACATGCGAAGATTTATTCAGGGATGGCATCATGAAGAAAAATGTATTGAGCAACTTAATGACATTAGCTTCCAACATCAATTTTGTTTCAAAAAAATTGATGGGAAAACACTTATATGGGGAAAGAAGTATTCAACTACTACATAATGGGGGCCTTCATTAGGTTTAGAATTTTTGAAGTTCATTCCATATCATCCAATATTTGCATCAAATATATTATTTTTTGTAACGAACCCAATCGTTACGACTACAAGCGAAGCGAAAAGTGCAAAACAAAAATGGTTTTTTTTTTTGGCAGGAAGGCAACGACAACAACAGTTAAACCACACCACCTAATGATGAACACCATGCACACATATCAAGAAATAGACAAGAACGACTCTACACACTAGCACATCGAGCAACTGGGCGAAACATGCATAAATCAAAAGAAATGAATGACTACCTACCTGACACAAACACGAAAACGCCTACAAGCTAAGGGACAACATCCACCAGCCCGACACAATGATCTTGATGACCTGTAACCAGAAACCTCATGGAACGCAACCCATATGCATTAATGTGTTACAACCTAGCACCAACATTAACTACAACGAACGAACACCCACATCAGGAAGCATAGACTCCGACCAGGTTATCATTCACCTCTATCCATCAGGGCGTGGGATGATCCCCTCATTAGGAATCATGTTGTCACCAGGCGATAGGCATGAAAACAACCATGGTGCAAAAACACAACTGGACCCCTAACACAAGCTAAATTAAATGCGCTAGGAGATCAACTTAACCATCCAAACACATGACAATTAACCCTAGCACCCAACCGACAAGTCAACAAGACGACTATGACATTCATACAATGCAATAAATTCCTTGTGCAAAAAAATCAATTTGTACATGATAAATGATTATTATTAACACAAATAGTTCGTTGCAACTATATTCCAAATCCCAAGATGAGATAAGTATTTATCGCTATCCTTTAAAACTGAAACTACATGAATTTAAATATTTTCTTTAAATATAAATTTGTTGTCCTTTAATGTCCTTGTCGTCTTTTAATTATAAAACTAAAACAGATATAAATATTTTCCTAAGGATGAGTTCGTTATCTAGTTAAGCAATCATAAAACAAGTTTTATAATGATTACTGAATTTTCTAAAATTTGTCAATAAGAAAATCATAAAAATATTGCTCTAAGAAAATCATAAAACAAATTCACATTGTCCAACACTACCAAAATCGTTGTCTCTAATTAAGTTGTTTTCTATAATTGAATTTTTTGTCTAGAATATTTATACACACATTTATTGCATTTCTATTGTAATTACACACACTTTTGTTATTAAAATCGTGGTCAAGAATCTATACGCAGCAACCAATACCTCTCTCTAAACTCATTGTCTATTAATATATAACATGTTGTCCATTAATGAAAATCATGTTGTCTATTAATGATAAACATGTTGTCATATAAAATAATAATAATAAATACCATTATAATAACACTGTCATATAAACAACTCATAAACATGTTGTCTATTCCATTCCATAAAAATGCAGACATTCAATTCCAAGTTGTCTATTAAAACACAAAAATTCAATTCCAAGTTGTCTATTAAAACGCAGACATTCAATTCCATATGTAAAAACACATACATTCCATTCCATATGTAAAAACCCAGACATTCAATTCCATATATAAAATGTAGACATTTAATTCCATATATAAAACACAAAATTTCGATTCAAGTACATTAAAACAAGGACATTCCATTCCATAAAAACGTAGACGTATATAAATGTTGTCACCTATGAATCAATATTCTATCAATCGTTGCCCAGTGCTATTAATAAATTTGTTGTCTTTGAAACAGGATTGACCATATAAAAAGGAATTTAGCAACAGGCTAGATATGTATGTCCATCATGATATAATATCATTGTCTTTGATTATGCATAACACATGTAATAAAAATTATTGTCAAATATAATGCGTATTTATTAGTCAGATAGTAATCGTTGTGTTTTATCATTGAGAATGCCCAGACATTAAAAACGAAATGCCCAGGCATGGATTGGCTTTTTTTTATCACTGAGAATGCCCAGACAATAAAAATGAAACACCTAGGCATGGATTGGCTAAGTTTTATCACTAAGAATTCCCATATATTAAAAACAAAATGCTCAGGAAAGGATTGGCTGAGTTTTATCACTGAGAATGCCCAGACATTAAAAATGAAATGCCCAGACAAGGATTGGCTGAATCGTATCACTGAAAACACCCAGACATTAAAACACTGGATTTAACACAAAAATCGTGGTAAAAAAAAGGGTAAAATCACAGGAAATTAAAGACTCAATTCTCAGCCAATAGATAGGTAATCTATAGTCTAATACTGGTAATAATTTTCTCAGTAAAAATGTTGTATAAAGGTTACGAAAATATCTATGTAAGAAGGACGAAACCGTCGTTCAAGAAGGACGAAATAGTTGTGCAATGGAAGGATGAAATCATTGTGCAAGGAGGATGAAATAGTTGTGAAATAGAAGGCACAAAATGGTGGAGAGAAATCCATTGAAACACGACACAAAGGGGCATCGAAGGCAGTAAAAACAACACAAACTTGCAGTCCAAACAACATGTATAATCGCAGTAAATATATATATTAAACGTTGTCAACAAATATTCAATCGTAGACACAACATAAATAAGAACCTACATTAACATATTAAAACATTGAGATTTACCGATCAAGGCGTTGGTATTCATTAATCAAAACACAGAGTTTTACCAACCAAAACGCAGAAGAGATTAATCACAAGAAATCGCAAGACCAATCGTTCATCCATGAATCAATAAACATAGAGAATGTAAGGGTAGATGGATGGGAAACATTATCCTTCTCTCATCATCCACGCATAGAAAAGAAGGTCATTAAAATCTATAGGTCTACTAACACCAAAGTGACGACCATCGATTCGGCTCTTGGCTGACTACTTAGGCATGGACTAATGATCTAGGGATAAGGATGAAAGATAAAACACAATCTCTTCATAATAATCATTAAAAAAAAACAGAACAGTCATAGAAATCAGGGATTGGGTTGCCAAGGAAATAAATTCAAAAGCAGCGAGCATAAAGCTATGATGACTTTAAGTTATCGATTAAAAACACTAAGTAAAACACATTTCTTTACACAATACAAGTATAGTAATGAAAGCGCAAGAACAATAATAATATACCATTTAAATAAACGCATGTGTACCGTAGCCCAAGGCAATAGCTCCGAGTCATTGTCTCGCACGTGCTCCTTTCAGCTCCCACTTTTCGATCGATGTGACTTCACCAGTACCTCCCAGCCAACGCTATGGGTACTCTTCTTCCCCTTGAACCCCCCAAGCCGCAAAGGGGGCACACACACTAAACCAAAGAACAATTAACACCCATCTCGCTTCGCAAGGTCGAGCTACCACTAGTTACCCGAGTTAGGTATCCCAACTCCCACAAGATAAGTCAGTCAAGACAAAAATTTTGCAACGTAATGCTACACATAAAGATCAGATCCATACTCCTCCTCCTTCATCCTTTTTATAGAGTTTTTAAGTGATTTCTTTCCTAAATTCTCAATTAATTTCCTTTTCAATATTTTAATCAAAAAAACCTCCCCCATACACATGTAACCCATCCCCCTAGTTGCACCAGAAATTAATTTCATTAATTAATTAATTATTCATATTTCCCTCACCCACCAAAAAGAATTCCTAAAAACGCTCCTTGGTGTCCCAATATTCCCTTAAACATTTTAAATGACTTACGCCTTTACTAAATTCCTAGTTGAGTTCATAATTAGAAAGTTCTTAAAGGCAAGATTCCTTACTAAGTTAGACACTCAGCTTTTTCCTTATGTTTCCCTTTTTCTTTATGTTTCCCCTTTTTCCCCTTAGTTTCCTATTTCTTTTAAGTTTCCCTCTTTTTCCTTTTTAACTAAAACACAAATTAGCAAGTGTAGAAAAACCACCTCTTTCCCCTTTTTCTTTTTAATTAATAAAATTTAATTAACATACGTAGATAAATAATCATTTCCCTTTTAAAATTTTAATCCCCCAATATAATTTGATTTTAATAACTTAATTGAATTTCTTACCCCCTTCTCTTTACATGTTTAATTATGATTATTATTTTTGACCACAAGTGTCACTTAGATCTAGATTTTAATTTCCTAGGTTGGGAGACATTTTTATTAGGGAAATTGTTTTTAAATATTACTTATCACATCATTCATTTTAAGGCCAACTAGGTTTATTCACTTACCCGTTTAAATTGTGACATGCCCTTTAGGATGCAATAGGTGCTCCAAGGGTGCCACTCACCTTTTTTTGTTTTCCTTGCGCAACGTGCCCTTCAGGACGCACTACATGCTCCAAGGGTGCTACTCTCCTCTTTCCATTTTCCTCGCGCGACGTGTCCTTCAAGACGCACTATGTGCTCCAAGGGTGCCACTCACCTCTTGATTGAATTGGTAGACATCAAAAACCCCTGGAGTCAATACTCCTCCATGTGATATTGTGGGAGACTAAGGGCCTCTAAGGAATAAGGCCCCTTCCTTATTGCACGCCCCTTAAAATCATCATGAGATATTGTCGCACTATGCCCTCATGGCATCGTGGGTCTTCTCAAACTAGGTAATAGTTAACCTACAGTTTGAGCCACGGTGGGAGTGCTAGTAGGTTGTGGTAGGGTTGTTGTCCACATATCTCCCACAACATCTCTGGTTATCGTATGTGACCCCTCTATTCCACATGTGAGTTGGGTTGGCAAGCTATTGTTAGCCTACATCATCAACATATCATGTCAGCAATAATAATCAATCATCATAACATCTAACTAGATGTACTTATGTCATATTTACAACAATCAAACCCCAATAGTCCACTCCCTGACTCAATCCGGAGTCCAATGGGTTTCATCGATGGCTCTGCATCCTCGAGGTCCAAAGTCCTGCACACTCAGGAGAACCCAGTCAATTGCACCTGTCTACATAAACACACAAAATAACATATCCATAATGCCTCATAATCATAATCAAATGGCCAATAGTATAATAATATGGATAACTTTCAAGAAAGTGTCCTCAAAGAATAAGTTCGCTCACTACGCACAAGAGAGGGATGTTACATACACCCCCTCTTGGTCTAAACTTCATCCCAAAGTTTCACAGTATATAAGTGTCGAAATAATCTGTATCACAGTATCATAAGTCTATCTATCAAACAAAAATGGAAACTATTGGCGCATATCATATGTGTCCTCCCAAGTCATCGAGTGCACACTATAGTTGTCCCACTGGACCTTGACCTGATCTACTGTTCGATGTTGTATCTGTCAAATGTGATGATCCAGGATGCAGATCGGCTCAGCCATGAGTGCACCCTCGTCATATACCTACAAGGAACTTGTGTCAATAACATATGTAGGATCACTAATATAATGTCTCAAAACAGATACGTGAAAAACATCGTGCATACGCCTCAACGAATCAAGCAAGGCTAGTCAATAGGCCACGGGCCCCTTCCTTTCCACAATATCTAAAGGTCCCATGAACCTAGGAGATATTTTAGTACCCTTTCCAAACTTGATCGAACTCTTATGTGGTTTTACCCTCATGAAGACTCGATCGCCAACTTTGTAACTACGGTTGACACAGTGCGCATCGACGTAACTCTTTTGCCTATCTTGTGCTTCTTTGATCATTTGTCTTATTTTTTTCATTTGATATTCCATTTCTTGGATCGCTTATAGTCCCACCAGGACCCTATCCTCAATCTGATCCCAAATCAAAGGCGTCTGACATGGTCACCCGTAAAGAAACTTGAAAGGTGCCATATTAATGGTGCTTTGGTAATTGTTGTTATATGTGAATTATACCAGTTGAAATAATTCTTCCCAATGCTTCTGTTGGTCCATCACGTACATCCACAAAATGTCTTCCAAGATTTGGTTTGTTCGTTCGGTCTACCCATCTGTTTCTAGGTGATACGCAGTACTAAATTTAAGTTGGGTTCCCAAGGCCTCTTGGAAACTAGTCCAAAATCGTCCAGTAAACATCAATCCTCGATCGAATATAATCATCTTAGGCACACCATGTAGACTCACAATCTCATTGATGAAAACTCTAGCTATGTCAAGAGCCAGATATGTCATACATACCGGAATAAAATGAGCACTCTTCAGTGTCAAGTACCACAAAAATCGAGTCGTGTCTCCTTATCATCAGTGGCAATCCAACAATCAAATCCATCGAAATGACCTCCCATTTTGATTCTAGAATAGTGTCAGGCTGTAGTAATCATGTTGGATGTCTATGTTCAACCTTCACCTACTGACATTCTAGACATATGGCACATAGTTGACTATGTTTTCTTTCATTCCTTTCTAGAAGAATAAGGGTTTAAGGTTCACCCTCATCTTCGTGACTCCCGGGTGAGCCATGTACACTGCTCTATGAGCCTCGTTTAGGATCAAACTCCTCAACTCATCGTTCGGTGGTACGTAAATTCGATTTTTAAATATCAATAATCCATCATCGTCAAACGTAAATCCTTCAAATCTTGGTACCATCATTGTGTTTTATCCGATAAAATCCTTGACCTCTTTGTACCAGTCATTGTCACACTGTAAAATTAGAATCTTTTCATGTAGATTCATCCGAAGAGGCATCACCAAAAATATGTGCGGTCACCAACTCAATGCATCAACCACTATGTTCATTATTCCCTTTATGTAAGTAATCTCGAATTCGTACTTGCTAAGCAATTTTGACCAACGTCGTTGTCGCGTGTTCAGGTCGCTCTGCGTAAATATGTGTTGTAGTCCACAGTGGTCCGTTTTTACTTCAAATTTTTGTCCAATAAGGTAGTGTCTCCAAAATATCAAGGCATATACAATGGCTAACAACTCCAAATAGTGCATCACATAGTTCTCCTCATGCCTTCTCAACTTCCTCGAGACGTAAGTGATCACTCAACCGTCTTGCATCAAGACTCTACCTAAGCCTTCCTTCGATGCGTCAGTGCATACCAAGAATTCTGCGTCCATGTCAAGGACCTTTAGTATTAGTGTTGTTGTTAACATCTCTTTGATCCTCTGAAAGGCTTCCACACATTTCTCGGTCCAAACAAACTTCTTGTTCTTCTTCTACAATTCCGTGATCGGATTTTCTATCTTCGAAAATCCCTCGATGAACCGTCGATAGTATCCTACTAAACCCATTAAGCTACGCACTTCTGGGACATTCGTCAGCACAGGCCATTCCATAATAGCCTCAACCTTTGTTGGATCCATGGAAATACCTTCACCGGAGATTACATTCCCTGAGTAGTGAATTTTCGATTGATAAAACAAGCATTTAGATAATTTCCCATACAATTTGTTCTCTCACAGACACTGTAGTACCAAGCGCAAGTTCTTGTCATGCTCCTCCATCATCCAAGAGTAAATTAAAATATCCTCAATGAATACTTGGACAAACTTTTCCAGGTACTCGCAGAAAACCCCATTCATCAAACTCATAAATACCCCTAGGGTGTTTGTCAGTCCAAACGGTAAAACAATAAAATCGTAATGTCCAAACCTCATCTTAAATGCGGTATTAGGGATGTCATCCTCCTTGGTCCATAACTAGTGATACCCTGATCTCAAGTCGGTCTTTGAAAACACTATCGCACCCTTCATCTGATCAAACATATCATCAATCCTTGGCAACAGATATTGATTCTTGATCGTTGCCTTGTTCAATTGACGATAGTCAATGCAGAGTGTCCATGAACTATCCTTATTTCGTATGAAAATAACAGGCACACCCCACGGTGACACACTAGGACGTATCAGTCCCAGGTGCAACAACTCCTTCAGTTGCATTCTCAATTCCTGTAACTTCGGGGTGGACATACAATAAGGTGTTATCGCCATTGGTTCAGTCCCTAGTTTTAGGTCTATGGTAAACTCCAATTCCCTCTCTGGCAGCATCCTAGGTAACTCCTCTTGGAAAACGTTTGCAAACTCTCTCACCACTAGAAGGTGTTCTAGACCTTCTTCTACTCCCTTCTCGTTTAACACAAGGATCGCATAAAGATTACATCCCTTGCGCATGCTCTTCCATAAATACAAGGAAGAGATAAACCTCATGGAAACTCCCTGGTTCTGACCTACAATCACGCGTCTATGTCCCTCATCATTGACCAAGCTCAATCGTTTCATGTTACAGTTGAGTATCGCCTCATGCGATTCCAACCAGTCCATACCGATCGTGACATCATAAGATCTTAAGATTGTGATGTATAGGTTGGACTTGGTGACAAACTCTCCCAGGTTAAGGGTACAACCCGTAACCTTCCCTCCAACTTTCTATTTGGATCCCGAAGCCATCTCTACGAAACTAAACTCATCCTGTTCGATTGCCTTTACCTTAATTATTTTTAGCGCAACACCATAAATGAAACTCTTGATAGCACCATGATCTATCAAAATACTAAGGGTCTGGTCAGTGACTGTACCTGACGTCTCGAGCACAGTCGATTAGTGCGTTTCTTAGCGGTTATTCACCGCTGCATGAAACCGATGGGCCTTGCCCAAATATCCCACAGTAGTGGGTCCGACTGATTCAGATTCTCTAGTCCTCTCCACTGGGCAGTCACACTGGTAGTGTGGCCCCCACATGTCCAACACCCCTTCTTCGGTCCAATACTCTCGGTACCCAAAGTACAAGTCGATGGCCCACCGACCTAGAATCCTGGTTTGTTCTACTGAACATACCTAAACTATTGTTGTTGCGGTCACCACTACTATTGATGGTGTGTTCCTCGGTAAGGAGTTCGTTGTTGAGGCGCTGGTCATCGAGGTGTATTGAAAGTGGATCCTCTCTGGAAGCCACGATATCCTGACATCTGTCTAGCTGGTGTCTGATGTTGTTGCACACCAAATGACACCTGCCCTACTGGTCTTTCTTGAGTCCTACTCTGACCCCCGTTGATGAGATCCTCATCCTCTATGAGGGCCTTCTGAATGACATCATGTAAGGTTCACGACATCAGAATCCTAACTTTTGCACGTATGTTGACATTAAGGCCAAACAAGAACCTGTTGACCTTAAGCTTCTCGGTATTAAGGTGTGGAGCATACCAAAGCAAATCCATAAAACAGGCCTCATACTTGGGCACCGTATGACCACCCTGTCATAATGTGTTCTGCTAACGCTCAATGAATTCCTTTGATAGGTACCTCTCTTGGAATCGTTCCTCGAACAGTTCCCATGACATGTCTTCGATGACCATGTTCGATTGTGGCAGGAGCATCTTCCACCAGAGAAGAGCGCTCCCCTTTAGTTGAAAGACCGCCATGTAGACCTTCATGTTGGAGGTATAGTCGCAAAGTGCAAAGCACATCGCCATATTTTCCAGCCATGCCTCGGTGGTTGCGTCATCTGGGGCACCAAATAACTTGAGAAATTTTACCTTCTCGAGTTCGTGATGAATGCTACTAGTACCGACCGGGGCATGTGGTGGACCCTCAGAAGGTGTCAGCACCCTGGCCTCATCTCTGTACATACAGATGATCAGTGCCTCACACATCCACTGAAAATACCTCATCATCCCAACCACATCACCCACCTCTATATGTTTTTTACACATCAAAATTACTCACTTCAATGATGACCTATTGTCATCATTACAAATGTCACAAGTTTCACATTTTAGCCACAAGTGTCGCAAGTGTCGCAGACATCATACAGTCATCTTCCCTATGTTGTGTCTCGAACGACATCACAAGGAACACATGAAGACATCCTTAGAGATTGGTTAAACAAGGAGAAATCATTTGACAAAGAGTACAAAGAATTTTCCTTGAGGAAGACCACTTAAAAATGAATTTAAAGGGCTGCACTCCCCTACCCACTAGCAGGGAGTTCTAGAGCTCCTTGCCCTCCTTTGGGGGAGTGTTGTAGCACTTTGTGCCCCATTCTGGGGAGCACTGGGATTTTTTGAGGAAATCTTGGGCAACTCTCCCCTACCCACTAGCAGGGAGTGCTAGTGCTCCTTGCCCTCCTTTAGGGGAGAGTTGTAGCACTTTGTGAACCATCCTAAGGGAGTGTTATGTTGTTGAGAAAATCAAGGGAATATCCCCCTTATCTCTGAAATCAGTTGGATTTGAATCTGAGGTCAAGGATGGATCTTAGGGAGGATCCACAAATGATGGAGAAAGATCCTCAACCTATCCCAATAATCTCTAAGGTGGTTGGCCCTCTCAAAGCCTATATAAGGAGGCCTCCTCATGGTGAAAGGAGACAGATAAATTGAGAAATACCTAACTTATCATCTCATAAGGAAGGGGGAGACATTGAAGGCATCAAACTCATGATCTCATAAGGGAGATAATCGATGAAGCATAGTCATTTTATTTGTGGATAATTTGAGAAAGGGGTTGGACAAAGAGATCTTGGAGAGGCTGTTGCAGCTTCATCAAAGGTCTATAAGTATCTCTATTGAGTTCTCATTAATACATGTTCTTGGCCTATTTCCTTCAAGATCGTGTATACCTACATTGTTGGGTATATGTTATATTCTTTGCATGTGGGTGTGTTGGCGCATCAGGTTTGACAACTGCGTCTGACGATCCCTTTAGTAGTTCTATATGTGTCGTGTGCGCCTGGTGCTTCCTAGGGGTGTCTCGGGGGGGCCAGGTATGGCCCCCCTGGTTACGCGCAACATTCAGGGCAACGCCCCAAAATTTGTTTTGGGGCGGTTTTTACTATTTTTAGCGGTTTTCTAAATTAATATCAAATTAAGGGATTAGGGTTTTGGTATCTAAAGAATACCTAAAAACATTGTATATATTGTATGATGAATGGTGAAATTCGATATAATGAATATAAGAAAGGTTTTCCCCGGTTGAGGGTTTCTGGTATAAATCTTTGTGTACTATGTGTATGAGCCATTGATTAAATTTTGTTTTGCTTAAGAATCTATATGCATTGCTTTACTTCACAGGTTTAAAAATTACATGTAGTATCATAGCTCGCTTTTGGCTTCAGAGGGATGCCTTTGTTGCTGAGGGTTTGGCTCGGTCTTTATAGATCAAGTTTATCTTGGGTTTGTGATAAACCTAGGTTTAGTGGGAGCTTTTGCAGTGGTGATTCGAGTGTAGAAAGAGGAATGGCAAGATCTTCTAGAATCTAGATAGAGAAGTTCAACGGAAAAAAAATTGAGCTATGGAAGCTCATGATGGAGGACCTTCTTGTAGACAAAGAATAATGGATCATTGTGGATACTGGTACACAGCCTACCGGTACACCGTCTACTAGCATGCAGGCTACTGGTACACAACCTACCAGTACACAAAATACTAGTACACCACCTACTGGTATGTCGAAGGAAGTTTGGGAGAAGTTGGACAGAAGAGCAAGGAGTACTATTTGACTCTGCCTTACAGATTCGGTGTTGTTGAATGTCTCAAGAGAATCTACAGCTAAGGAACTATGGGATACGTTGGGGAATTTGTATCAATCAAAGTCCCTGGTAAACAAGTTGTTTCTTCGAAAAAAGTTGTATCATCTTATTATGGAAGATGGAGATTCTGTGATAGAAAATCTAAATTCCTTTAATACTCTGTTAAGTCAACTTGTCCCTGTTAATATTATGATTGCAGAAGAATATAAGTGTATTACTTTGTTATGTTATTTGCCAGACTCTTGGGATAATGTGGTTGTAGAAATTGGTAGTACCACTCAATCTAAATTGAAGTATGAGGATGTAGTTTCATCCTTGTTATCTGAAGAGATGAGGCAAAAAAACAAGGATAGTCATAGCAAAGATGCTTTATTTGTAAGAGGTTGTACCCAAGACAGGAATCTTGGTAAGCCTTCGAGGGGGAGATCTAAATCTACAGGTAGATATAAGTCTCTAGGAAAATCTTTGAGGAAATGTTGGAAGTGTGGTAAAACAGGGCATTATAAGAAATATTGCAAGTTTAAGAAGGTTGAAAAACCAAAGGGATCTGATAGTACCTCTTCCACAGAGGCGAAAACCTCCACTGAAGAAGGAGGTGATGTTTACCTGACATCTATAGGTACACATGGAAACTGTGATGTATGGTTGATCGAATTAGGTGCGTCATACCATATGACTCCTCACAGGGATTGGTTCTATGAATATTAAAAATATGATTATGGTGATGTGTTCCTAGGAGATGATTCGACAACCAAAATCATGGGATGTGGAAGGGTTAAGTTTTTTCTAAAAGATGGAAGGATTAGAACTCTCCCTGGGGTTCTGCACATTCCAAAACTTGCAAGGAGCCTAATATCCGTAAGCAAGTTGGATGATGCAGGAGTGGATACTGTATTTGGAAAGAACACTTGAAAGATGGTACGAGGAGCAATGGTGTTGATGAGGGGAGTTCAGTGTGGAAATATATACAAGTTTTTGGGAATAACTTATATTAATGGGTGTAAAAGTTCTGTTGTCCCTGAGCAGAGAAATAAAGGATACAAGACCAATATTGTCCCAGAAAAGAAGACCATTTTGTGGCATCAAAGACTGGGGCATATTCAAGAAAAGGGCCTTCGAACACTACACGGTAAACATATGGTTGAAGGTATATCTAATTGCACTCTGGATTTTGATTTCTAAGAACATTGCATATGTGGTAAACAGAATCGAGTAAGATTCCCATCTAGTGCTACAAGAGCAAAGGAGATCTTAGAGTTGATACACATTGATGTGTTTGGACCTGTTCCTATTCCATCTCTAGGTAAATTTGTGTATTATGTTTCATTCATAGACGATTTCTCAAGGAACACGTGGATTTATTTTCTTAGAAAGAAATTTGAGGTATCTGATAAGTTTAAAGAGTTTAAGGCTCTGGTAGAAAATCAGATGGAGAAGAAAATAAAGGTATTGAGAACAGATAATGGTGGATAATTCTACGAAAATGAATTCGAAGAATTCTGTAAGAAGATAGCAAGGCAAAAGAATACTCCATACACTCATCAGTAGAATGGAGCTGCAGAAAGGATGAACATAACACTGATGGAAAAAGAAACTAGCATGCTCAATGGTTCCGAGTTAGGATAGGAATTATGGGCAGAGGCAGTGGGTACAACATGTTACCTAGTCAATTGATCACCTTCATCAGCGTTGAATGATAAAAATCCACACGAGGTATGGTCTGGAAAGAAACCTTCTCTTCAACATCTTAGAGTGTTTGGTTGTGATGCTTATGTACATGTTCCAAAGGAAAATAGTAGTAAGTTGGACAAAAAGGATGAAAAGTGTATCTTTATTGGTTATAAAGATGGTGTGAAAGGTTATAATCTTTGGAACCCAGAAACCAAGAATATTGTTTACAGTCGAGATGTTGTTTTCAGAGAGGTAAAATATGTGTCCAAACAGGAATTCCTACCAATGCAAGATGAACCTGAGAAAATAGAGCTTGAGTTGGATGATGAAAAATCTAAATCATATGAAGAAGATGATGCAAAAGAAGAAGAAAAACCTCATACCCCAGTATTGAGGAGATCAGTGAGGGAAAGAAGGGACCAAAAAGATATAGTCCACCTGATTTCCATTACAATTTTCCTTTATCTATTACTGATGATGATCCCAGAACTGTCAGGGAAGCAGTGAATTCAGAGGATAGTAAACTATGGAAGAAGGCCATGGTTGAAGAAATGCATGCCTTAGATAAGAATGAGGCATGGGATATTGTTGAGTTGTTAGCTAGAACAAAATATGTTGGTAGCAAATGTTTGTTTAAGAAGAAGTTTAATGCAGAAGGAAAAGTGGAGAAATACAAAGCTCGGTTAGTAGCAAAAGTTTATTCCGAGGTAGAGGGAATTGACTTTGGTGAGATTTTTTCTCCTGTTTCTAAGTTAACTTCTATTAGATTTCTTTTATCTATTGTTGTTTCTTTTGATCTTGAAGTGGAACATATGGATGCGAAGACAACATTCCTACATGGGGATTTGGAAGAAGAAATCTACATGAAGCAACAAGAAGGCTTTGTAGTGAAGGGAAAGAAAGAGTTGGTCCGTAAGCTAAAGAAGTCACTATATGGTCTGAAGAAATCACCTAGGATGTGGTACCAAATGGTTGACACGTACATCCTTGGATTGGGATTTGTGAGAAGCAGGGCTAATCACTGTGTATATTCAAAGCATGATGGTAATCACTTCATTTATGTAGTGTTGTATGTTGATGACATGTTGTTCGTAGGAAATAACATGGATGTTATCAAGGACGTGAAATCGAAGCTATCCTCCAAATTTGACATGAAGGATCTCGGTGCTTCTAACTACATTCTGGGAATGGAAATTAAAAAATATCACACTAACAAGAAACTCCTGTTGAATCAGAGAAAATATGTTGAGACGATATTGCAGAGGTTTAATATGCATGGAAGTAAACCGGTCAAGGTTACTATTCCTATAGGTGTAAAGTTATCTGCAAATCAGTGTCCCAAGACACAGGAAGAAGAAGAGGACATGTCCCATGTTCTGTATGCTAGTGCAGTTGGCAGTTTGATGTATGCAATGTCCTATACTAAATCGTACATTACACATGCTGTGGTAATTTTGAGTAGGTATATGTTAAAACCAGGAAAGGATAATTGGACAATAGTAAAGAGGGTCTTTAGGTATTTGCATGGCACTACCAATTATGGATTATGCTACCAAGGAAGACCAGGATTGGACAGAGTGGTGGAAATACATGGCTTTGTTGATGTAGAATGGGCTAAAGATATGGATCACAGAAGATCTACAAGTGGGTATTTGTTTAACCTATTTGGAGGTGAAATCAATTGGATGAGAAAAAGACAGGTTGTAGTGGCACTCTCAACTACAGAAGTTGAATACATGGCAGCCACTCATGTAAGCAAGGAAGCAATATGGTTACAGAGATTGTGTTTAGGTATTAGGTTGGTACAACAAGCAGTGAGATTAGATTATGATAGGTAGAGTGAAATATTACTGGAAAAGAACCCACCTTATCATTCGAAGACAAATCATATTGATGTTCAATATCACTTTGTGAGAGACATGGTTGAGGAAAAGAGGGTGTTGCTGGAAAAGGTTGACACTTTGAAGAATGTTGCAGATTTATTGACAAAGTCTATGAGAACAGAAAAGTTATCCTAGTGTAGAGTAACAATGGGCATTGTTTCCCTGAATTATTGACTATATAGCCCCGTGGACCCCTGGATGCAAAGAAAACAACAAGTGGGAGAATGTTGGGTATATGTTATATTCTTTGCATGTGGGTGTGTGGGCGTGTCAGGTTCGACAACTGTGTCTGACGATCCCTCTAGTAGTTCTCTTTGTGTCGTGTGCATCTGGTGCTTCCTAGGGGGGGTCCCAGGGGGGCCAGGTATGGCCCCCCTAGTTACGCGGAGCATTCAGAGCAACACCCCGAAATTTGTTTTGGGGTGGTTTTTGCTATTTTTAGCGGATTTTTCTATTTTTAGCGGTTTTCTAAATTAATCCTGGATTAAGGGATTAGGGTGTTGGTATGTACAGAATACCTAAAAACATTGTATATATTGTATGATGAATGGTGAAATTCGATATAATGAATATAAGAAAGGTTTTCCCCGGTTGACGGTTTCCGGTATAAATCTATGTGTACTATGTGTATGAGCCATTGATTAAATTATGTTTTACTTAAGAATATATATGCATTGCTTTACTTCACAGGTTTAAAACTTACATAAATGAACTTGTATTTAATGGATAGAACTAGTTTCAAACTAATCATAGTAGAATAGGAAGCATTCTTTGTCTTTGATTGGATTGCAGGACTTGTTGAAGAGATTGAGAATCAGAGCTCAACTTGGACTGGGCGAGGACAAACATCGTAAAAAAGGTACATATTCTTCCTCTTCTCTATAGATTAGCTTAGCTAGGTTTAAAGGGATGTCAGTGACCAAAGTTAGCACCTTTTTGTCTTGATATTAGAGATTTAGGGTCCAAGAGGGAATCCACCTGTCCGTAGAGGGATTTTCCTATAACAAAAATTGGTGACTCCACTGGGGACCGAAGCTTTCAGTTTTGGTTTCCTTCCTTATTCTTGTTTTATCATTTTCTCACTTTTAGATATTATTCATGTTTTGTTTCTAATTCTTATATGTGTTGTTGGCTATTGTATTTATCTCATACACACCGAATTTCAAAATTTTCTTGAGTTTTTTGAGTTCTGGGCAAGTTTTTATTCTTCTGAGAGACTAGAACTCCCTTGCCTCCACAACCAGAGCGCTACCACTCCCTTGCAGGCTCCCACAAAGCACTGCAACACTCTGGTTCCCTTGACACCAGAGAACTGGTCTTTTTCTACTAAAAAACCTTTTGGGAGTTGATCTCTAAGTTTAATTTTTTGTTGATTCATCTACTCAAGGCTATCACCATCTCAGTGTGTCTTTGTTTTGGCCTCCAACATTTTGATTTCTAAGAATTGATGATGACTTTTTTGGATTTTTGACATCTTCCTTCCTTACTTTGAGTCATTCTTCTTCTTTGAAATTTGGAGTCGATCTACTTCTTTTTTCATTTATCTGATTGAATGAAAGTTGTTGTAAGGAAATTCAAAGATCTATCCACTGTTCCATTTGATCTTTGAGGTAATTTTTCCCAATAAATTACTATTGTATTTACTTATATTTTCCCACCTTTTAGATCACTTTTACTGTTTGTTCATCATCCATTAGCCTTCTCCTACCTTCACTCGCAATTTCACCAATTTTTATGCATTATGGGTGATTTTTCTTTCATTTTTGGATCTTTTTCTAGGATTCTGGGAGAACTAGTGCCCCCCCTAGGCCATACTAGAGTGTTTATATTTGGCCAGTGATCCCCTACATTTATTTAGGGAGCATTTCAATGCTCTGTACCCTTGAGACAGGGAGCGCTAGTCTCTTTTTTGGGAGTTTCTGCCTTCTTGTGCTCAGTCTTTTGCGGCCTATTTTGCAAAGGTCTTTACCCAGAGTGTGTGGTTGGTTTGTGAAGTTTTTTGGATTGGTTTTTTATGCTTATCACTCCTAATTGTCTTGATTGGAGCTTGAAACCTTTTTCAGAAATGTGAAATTTCCTTTTCTAGCTACTTGTTTTGTCGGGACAGTTTGAGTGATTTCTCTTTCTCCCTGTATTTTCTTGGATTCTTCTTTGCATTTTCTTGTGTTCCTTGAATTTTTGATTGGTTGTATAATCCTTGATTATGTTCTTGTTAGAACAATTTTCTACTTGTTTTCTTTCATACCTCACTGCCTTGAATGAATTCTTTTTTTGTAACCTTTTTTCTTAGTGTCTTTTGCATCTGCATAGGACTCTTTCTCCTGATTGAAAGTAGTAGAGTATCAAAGGATTTGTATTTACTTTCTTTATACATTAGAATCAAAAAAAAATATATATGCATTCTTGATTTTGGGTAGTGAAACTAGTTTTCATTTGAAGTAGCGAAATTGTATGGCTTTTGTCATTTTTTTAGTCTTAAAATCTTTAAAAAAAATCCCCTTCAAAGAATCGTGTATTGGTGTACAGTCTCTTTGACTCATTTCTTGAAGATATTGACATTGATGAGTTTAATAAAAAACTTGGGAAATTATGCATTTGGGAATGATAAAAGTTTTCTCCTTCTCGTAATATAGCTTTCATCGAAGTGAAATATTTGCATTGTTTAGAGTCGGTCAAAACATCATTTGGTCCACTCCATGATCCTCTTGAGTAAACAACGGCCTTAAAATCACGCACTAAACTAAAATTTATCAGACATTTTTACATTTTTTGTTAGCAAACCTACATTATCTTAAGGTGTAGAGCTTTGGAATAGGTTGAAAGGATAACTTTCCAAATCTTTCAAACAAACTTAGCATCTTGTGATAGGGAGAGAAAACCCATTTTTCCTATAAGAATAGCTGGGATCCCCCTCTCACATAGGGGTTACGCACAAGGTCGCATTCAGGAGAGTTACAGAGATTATCCCTTCGTGGTTTAACCGTTCGTAGTAGTCAACTCGTATATTGGGGGTTCTTCTTGAGGTTCAACTGTCTTCATTTGGTCTCAGTGCTTTTTGAACTCTGAATCCATTCAAGGTCCTCTGGAGTTCTACCAATCCACTTGTCCTCAGTTCTTTTGAAGGATTTCAGACTTGTTATCCTACCCATACGTTCGGAATGTACTGTTGACTATACCTGCCCAAAGGCTGACTGCGACTTGATGACCTTAGTAGCTATGACTTGGTGACCTTAGTAGCCATAATCTTTAGGGTCTTACACAAGGTGACAGTGAAGGGAAGTCTCACTGTACCTGGAAAAGACATTGGTCAAACTCACTCGGGCTCCTTGGAGGGTAAATCCACAATTACTGCGTGGAATCTTGCACCAAGGGATAAGTCCATTAAGAAGGTCAACAATGTAACTGATCCACCCACTCTATCCCCGCCCCTTCCTATATTGATCTCACGATGTTGGATTTCATCACCAACTAGTGGTTTCATTGTGGGAAGTTTTGTTTGAGTGTTTGATTCTTAGATTCATAGCGTGTTTTGTTTGTTTTACTTAGTGGACCTTAGGTTGAGTAAGTGTTAATGGCATCAACTCCTTTCAGTACCAATAGAGGAACTCCTTGTCTCGGGGAACCTTTCACCTTTCCTTCTTTTGGAAACATTAGTCCTCTGTACATTGCCACACTGAGTCCTCTGGGACTCACCATCGGATTATCGGTTTGGTTGTTCCCCACTACAGTGATATAGAATATTCTCAGTGCTTTAGCTACACCTAATACTTCAGATGTTAGTACACCACCCACACATCAACCTCATGTCAAATTTTCGCCTTCTTCACCCATTAAGTCTCCTTCCCTTTCTCCTTCTTCGCCTACTGAAAGATCTAAAGAAAGTAGCCAGGTTGATAAGAAGAAGAAGAAATGGAAAGATAAGAAGAAGAAGAACTCAAAAATTACCAAGACTCCAACCATATCTGATGTTGGATCCAAGCAACCAACTACTATTAATCGTATTGGGAGTGTTGATGAGGTCGACAAGATTAAAACAAAGAATCTGAAACCCAAATTCCCTTGTAGTCTTTGTAAGGGTGACCACTTTCTGATGGATTTCCCTAAAATTCCCAAGGTCTTAGAAATGTGATCCTCCGCATCATTGGCCTCTGCTAGACATGTTGGTGACACCCTGTCAACTAGTGATGTTAAGGTTGGTAAGAAGAAGACAATTGTCAAGTTTTCTTTCATGTTATGTGAAGGTGATCATTATTCTCACCTTTGTCCTCGTATGGAAGAGGCTTCTTCTCTTTTGGAAATGCTTCAAATTCCAACTGGTTATCATAATATTTCCCCCAACCCATTGTTGGTTGATGGAATGGTCAATATGGTTCCATCCCCAGTCAATCTGGTTGATCAGGTGGTCAATCTAGTTTCATCCTCGGTTGAACCACTAACCAAAGTAGTTGATCCAGTTATGTCATTGATCAGTCCACTTTCCATCTGAAAAGTGAAACCCAAGTGACTGATCTAGTCCTGTCATTGGTCAGTCCCACCATTCATCTGAAGAGTGCCAACACGGTCAATCCCACTCCTCCTCTGACGAGTGAGAAAGTGGTTGCTATGGTCCCTTCATTGGGCAGTCTAGTTGATCATGTCATCAATATAGTCACATCCTTAGTTGAACCATTTGAAAAAGTGGTTGGTCCGATCCCATCTTCGGTCGATTCTTCTCTCCCGTTATAGAGTGAAACCCATGCGGTCGATCTATTTCCACCTGTCGACCCCATTCTCCCCTTGGAGAATGAAACCCAAGTGGTTGATTTGATGTCGTTATCAATATATCCTACTCTCCCTCTAGAGAGTAAACCCAATTATGTCCACGTTTTTCTTGTTGATATAGAATCTACCGTGCTAGGGGGAATTCCCCCTTCTCTTGTGAAACCCCCTCCAAGTAATGAGGCCATCCTTTTTTATTGGGGTGTGCTAACTGGACCTCGTCTTCCCTCTCACATTCCTTTCAATATTACAGTACAGGTTTGTGGTTGAGACGTTCCTCATGCGTAATAGATAAAGGTTCGTCTGTTAGTATTTTGTCCTTTATTTCTTGGCAAGCTTTGGGTTATCCTCAGCTTGTGCCGGTTACCCAGACTCTGTTCGCTTTTAACAGAAGAACCAGTCACCCTTTAGGATTCCTTCCTCAGTTTCCTATAACTTTGGGAGGGAAAAAGGTCTTTATTGATGTTATGGTAGTCTAGGACCCCTTGGATTTCGATTTACTCCTTGGGCGAGATTATGTCTATGCCATGAAAGCTATTGTGTTCACTCTTTTTTATGTGATATATTTCCCGCATGATGGAAGAATGGTGACTATGGATCAACTTTAATGCGTTGGTCCTTACTTGATTACCAACCCAATGACCTCCCTAAACGATTCTTATATGCATACACTAGTGCCCCCATCACAGGTCAATTATGTGGCATTGTCTCTCATGACTTCAACTTCTGATGACTTAGATATGGTAGTTGACATGCTGATCTCTTCAGTAGGGATATTGGAGCCTGATCTCCTTACCCCTATTGTGGCCCTTGACATGTGTTCCTTCCAAACCATTATTCTTCTGTCCAATGAAGATCTCTTGGAAGCCATTACTGAGTTATGTCCCTTGACATAGTTTCCTTCTAGAGCATTGTCCTCTTGGAATCCATGATCAAGATGAAAGATATGAGCATGGTAATTTTTATTTCAAGATCATTAAAAAATGAAACTAGCTGTGAGGATAGTTTTCACGTCTCTGTAGCAACCTCGTTAAAAAATGAAACAGAGGTCTTGGGCATAGTTTTCCTCTTTGTAGCAAGATCGTTAAAAAATGAAACAGTCACCTCTCTTGTTAGGTAGAATCTTTCTATAGATCTCGTAGATGTCGAGTCGAGTCTTTCATTAGGTCTCGTATTTGAATCTTCATTTCATCGAACCTTATCCTTTTTCTCCATCTAATACAGAAATTGGTGACAACCTCAAAGTCGGTGAATGAATTGAAGCTTGGGGGGGTATGTCTCCAGCCTTTGATTATCATTCTATAGTTAATCTCCTAGATTTGCAAGCTGGGGGTAGAGTACCAAACATCCATGGATATCCCAACCTTTGGAATTAACGTTCATAATTTATAAGTATACTTTAATTTTTTTTCAAGATTGTGTAAAAATGAAACCAATAATGAGCATGGTCTTAGTTCCTTCTTACACTCGAAAAAACACGAGAATGCAACCAAGTAAACTTTTATCTCTTTTTTGGACTCGCATGGATACATGAAAAAGGAACCCCCCAGAGTCATATTTAATCTCTTTTTAGACTCTCTAAACATGAAAAGATTATCGAGTGATCTTGCTTCCTTTCCCACTCATTAAAAGGTTTGAAAGGGTGTCTTTCAAGTGATAATTTATATATTTTTTGGCCTTGCGAGACTAACATTACGAAAAAGGAAAACCCTAGAGTTGTATTTAAGTTATTTTCAGACTCTCTAAAAATGAAAAATCACCTAGTTTACCTTCTATGGACTCGTCAAAAATCATACATTGAAGGGCCCATATGGGACCGAACCCTTACTTCTTCCAGTTCATTAAACAAAAGAAGAGGGACTTACCGAAGGTGAGTTATATCGAGCATGTGTTACCCTCCTCGAGCTCATTAAATTAAAAAGAGGTACTCATCTATCTGGATGGGGGGAGTATTTGAAGGAAGCAAGCCAAGTAGTTTTTGAAAACATCACAAGTCACTCTTACAGTCGCCCTTGAACATGACACTTTGTCTTTGCATACATTTTAATCCATTGAACCTTTGCAGTGAACCAATCCTCTGAGTTTCTTTACTCCTTTGGGTCACTTGATGAAAGTCACAGTATCCACTGCATTATCATGTTTTGGTCCATGTCGTGTTTCTACTATTGTGCCTCAGTGTTCAAGGGAAGTATCTTCCTCGAGAGTCAACCATCACAAATTTCCTGTTTCAATACCCGTGTCAGTCCATGTTCATTTTATCCACCAATTTACATCTATGTGTCAGTTTCGTGTCATTGTTGGGGGATACATCAAGGCCCTCCTTCGATGAGTCTATTCCTGTCGAATTTAGCACATTATTCGGGAATTAGACTTAGAAACTAGTTAGTACCTTGGGACCTACATGCCTTAATGGTAGGCCTCCTCGCTTTCGACAGTCGGTCTACATCATTGACCTCTGATCGAATTATTCCACGAATGTTCGACTTCAGCTCATCTATTCACATTTGCTGGAATGTACTAGGGTACCTTGGGAATCATTGACATCAATGGTGATTTCCCTCGCACTTGTTAACGGTTTACCTCATTGACCTATAATCAAGCGGTTTCTACCATGTTCGACATCAGGACATATATTCACATGGTTAGACTCGTACTACATTAGGATCGGTAAGAAGACCATGGGTTGAGTGATCACTCTGATATGTACTTTTCCCAGGTTGCGATGGAGTTTCTCTTGAATATTGACACATATATTGTCACATAGATCCACTTTGTATTGGTTTGTGGCTATGTCTTGTCATCTCTTAGATCCATTGTGTATTTTTCATGGATGTGATTAGTTCATTCCATGGCAATATAGATACACATTGTATCTTTGGTGGCTATACCTTTTTGTTAATACAATTATGGATCTGCAGTGTATCTTATGGCAGCCATACCTTGCAAGTATTTATCACCCAAGCATAGGTATGTCTGCCTTGGGTTTGAAACATATCATAATATTTGTTTGATGGCTGTATGCATCTTCTTCCAGGTTCTATGAGTCCATACCCTTTCTCGAAAAAGTCTACAAAGTACTTCAGTTATCAGTTTTCGTCTTCTAACTTCGCACTTTGGGGGGCAATATGTTACAAATCAAAATCACTCACTTCAGTTATGACCTATTATCATCATTACAAGTGTCACAAGTGTCGCATTTTAGCCACAATTCTCACAAGTGTCACAGACATCATACAATCATCTTGCCTATGTCATGTCTCGAATGAAATCACAAGGAACACTTGAATACATCCTCGGAGACTGGTTAAAGAAGGAGAAATCATTTAACAAAGAGTACAAATCCTTTTCCTTGAGGAAGACCACTTAAAAATGAATTTTGAAGGGCAACACTCCCCTACCCACTAGGAGGGAGTGCTAGCGCTCCTTTCCCTCCTTTAGGGGAGTGTTGTAGTACTTTGTGCCCCATTCTGGGGGAGCACTGGGATTTTTTGAGGAAATCTTGGGCAGTGCTCCCCTACCCACTAGCAGGGAGTGCTAGTTCTCCTTTCCCTTCTTTAGGGGAGCGTTGTAGCACTCTATGCACCATTCTGGGGGAGTATTATGCTGTTGAGAAAATTAGGGGAAGATCCCCCTTATCTTTGAAATCATTTGGATTCAAATCTGAGGTCAAGGCTAGATCTTAGGGAGGATCCACAATTGATGGAGAAAGATCCTCAACCTATCCTAAGAATCTCTAAGGTGGTTGGACCTCTCAAAGCCTATATAAGGAGGCCTCCTTATGGTGAAGGGAGATTGAGAAATTGAGAAATACCTAACTTATGATCTCATAAGAAAGGGGGAGACATTGAAGGCATCAAACTTATGATCTCATAAGGGAGATAATTAGTGAAGCATAGTCATTTTGTTTGTGTATCATTTGAGAAAGGGGTTGGACAAGGAGAGCTTGGAGAGGTTGCTACATCTTCATCAAAGGTTTGTAAGTATCTCTATTGATTTCTCATTAATACATGTGCTTGGCCTGTTTCCTTCAAGATCGTGTATACCTACATGAACTTGTCTTTAATGGATAGATCTAGTTTCAAACTAATCATAGTATAATAGGAAGCATGCTTTGTCTTTGATTGGATTGCAGGACTTGCTGAAGAGCTTGAGGATCAAATCTCAACTTGGACTGGGTGAGGAAAAACATCGTAAAAAAGGTACATGTTCTTCCTCTTCTCTATAGATTATCTTAGCTAGGTTTAAATGGATGTCAGTGACCAAAGTTAGCACCTTTCTGTCTTGATCTTAGAGATTTAGGGTCTAAGAGGGAATCCACATGTCCGCAGGGTGATTTTCCTGTAACAATGTTCTCGCTTGACAACCTGTTGGTCTACCTAGGGGTTAGACCCATCAGGCATGTATGCTACTAGGGGCATCACGCCTCCTCCCCTAGCACCTCATCGTCTTCCTCCATGATGTCCACTAACCATGATTACCTGCACGAATACAAATCAAATTAATTAGAAACCTTATAATCAAAAATCAAATCAACGTAATCCATAGTGATCCCAAGTCATGGGTCGAACCCCACTCTGATACCATATGTAATGACCCCAATCATTACGACTCCAAGCAAAGTGAAAAGTGCAAAAAAAATTTGGTTTATTTTTTTTTTGTAGGAAGGCAATGATGACAATAGTTAAACCACACCACCTGACGATGAACACCATGCACAAAGATCAAGCAACAAACAACAATGACTCTACACACTAGAACATCAAGCAACTAGGTGAAACATTTGTAAATCAAAAGAAAGAAACGACTACCCACCCAACACAAACACAATAATGCCTACAAGCTAAGGGACAACATACACCATCCTAACACAATGACCTCGACGAACTGTAACTAGAAACCTCATGGCACACAACCCATACGCATTAAGGTGTTACAACCTAGCACCAACATCAACTACAACAAACGAACACCCACATCAAGAAGCACAGACTCTGGCCAGGTTATTATTCGCCTCTATCCGTCAGGGTGTTTGATGATCCCCTCATCAAGAATCATACCGTCAACAAGCGATAGGCGTGACAACAACCATGGCGCAACAACACAATTGGACCCTTAATGCAAGCTAAATTCAACACGCTAGGAGATCAACTTAACCATCCAAACACATGACGATTAACCCTAGCACCCAACCGACAAGTCAACAAGACGACTATGACATTCATACAACACAATAAATTCCTTGCGCAACAAAATCAATTTGTACATGATAAATTATTATTATTGACAAAAATAGTTCATTGCAACTATATTCCAAATCCCAAGATGAGATAAGTATCTATCGCTATCCTTTAAAACTAAAACTACATTAATGTAATTGTTGTCTTTAAATATAAATTTTTGTCCTTTAATTTCCTTGTCGTCTTTTAATTATAGAACTAAAACAGATATAAATATTTTCCTAAGGATAAGTTTTCTATCTAGTTAAGAAATCATAAACCAAGTTTTATAATGATTACTGATTGTGCTAAAATTTGCCAATAAGAAAATCATAAAAATATTGCTATAAGAAAATCATAAAACAAATTCACGTTGTCCAACACTACCAAAATAGTTGTCTCTAATTAAGTTTTTGTATATCATTGAATTTGTTGTCTAGAATATTTATACACACATTTATTGCATTTCTATTCTAATTACACAAACCTTTATTATTAAAATCGTGGTCAAGAATCTATATGAAGCAACCAATACCTCTCTCTAAACCCATTGTCTATTAATATATAACACATTGTCCATTAATGAAAATCACATTATCTATTAATGATAAACACGTTGTCATATAAAATAATAATAATAATAAATACCATTATAATAAAACTGTCATATAAACAACTCATAAACAGGTTGTCTATTCCATTCCATAAAAACACATACATTCAATTCCAAGTTGTCTATTAAAATGCAGACATTCCATTCCATATGTAAAAACATAGACATTCAATTCCAAACATTCAATTCCATATATAAAACATAGACATTCAATTCAAGACATTCAATTCCATATATAAAACGCATAATTTCAATTCAATTACATTAAAACGCAGACATTCCATTCCATAAAAATGCAGACGTATATAAATGTTGTCACCTATGAATCAATATGCTATCAATCGTTGTTCAGTGCTATTAATAAATTTGTTGTCTTCGAAATAGGATTGACCATATAAAAAGGAATTTAGTAAGAGGTTAGATATGTATGTCCATCATGATATAATATCATTGTCTTTGATTATGCATAACACATGTAATAAAAAATGTTGTCAAATATAATGCTTATTTATTACTCCCATACGGTTAATCTTGCATTCAGTATATTAAATGCAGTTAGATAGTAATCACTGTGTTTTATCATCGAGAACACCCAGAAATAAAAAATGAAATGCCCAAGCATGGATTGGTTGATTTTTATCACTTAGAATGACCAGACATTAAAAGAGAAACACCCAGGCATGGATTGGTTGAGTTTTATCACTGAGAATGCCCACACATTAAAAATGAAATGGCCGGGCAAGGATTGGTTGAGTTTTATCACTGAGAACACTCAGACATTAAAAATGAAACGCCCAGGAAAGGATTGGCTGAGTCTTATCACTAAGAATGCCTAGACATTAAAACGTTGGGTTTAAAACAAAAATCGTGGTAAAAAAAAGGGTAAAATCACAGGAAATTAAAGATTCAATTCTCGGCCAATAGATAGGTAATTCGTAGTCTAATACTGATAATTATTTTCTCCGTAAAAATGTTGTATAAAGGTTACAAAAATCTCTGTGTAAGAAGGATGAAATCGATCGATGTGACTTCACTGGTACCTCCCAGCCAATGCTAGGGGTACTCTTATTCCCCCTGAGCCCCTCGAGCCACAAAGAGGTCATGCACACTAAGCCAAAGAACAGCTAGCACCCATCTCTCCTCGCAAGGTCGAGCTACCACTCATTACCCAAGCTAGGTATCCCAACTCCCACAAGATAAGTCAGTCAAGACAAAATCTTGTAGTGTTAACGCTACGCATAAAGATCAGATCCATACTCCTCCTCCTCCATCATTTTTATAGAGTTTTTAAGTGATTTATTTCCTAAATTCTTAATTAATTTCTTTTTCATTATTTTAATCAGAAAAAACCTCCCCCGTACACATGCCACCCATCCCCCTAGTTGCACTATAAATTAATTTCATTAATTATTTAATTATTCCTATTTCCCTCACCCACCAAAAATCATTTCTAAGAACGCTCCTTAGTGTCCCAATATTCCCTTACACATTTTAAATGACTTACGCCTTTACTAAATTCCTAGTTGAGTTCATAATTAGAAAGTTCTTAAAGGCAACATTCCTTACTAAGTTAGACACTCGACTTTTTCCTTACATTTCCCTTTTTTCTTTATGTTTCCCCTTTTTCCCCTTAGTTTCCTATTTCTTTAAAGTTTCCCTCTTTTCCCTTTTTAACTAAAAAACAAATTAGCAAGTGTACAAGAACCACCTCTTTCCCCTTTTTCTTTTTAATTAATAAAATTTAATTAGCATATGTAGATAAATAATCATTTCCCTTTTAAAATTTCAATCCCCCAATATAATTTGATTTTAATAACTTAATTTAATTCCTTACCCCCTTCTCATTACATGTTTAATTATGATTATTAGATTTTACCACAAGTGTCACTTAGACCTAGATTTTAATTTCCTAGGTTGGGCGACATTTTTATTAGGGAAATGTTTTTTAAATCTTACTTATCATGTCATTCATTTTAAGGCCGACTAGGTTTATTCACTTACTCATTGAAATCGCGACATTCCCTTCAGGACGCACTAGGTGCTCCAAGAGTGCCACTCGCCTTTTTCCATTTTACTTGTGCGACATGCCCTTCAGGACACACTACGTGCTCCAAGGGTGCCACTCGCCTCTTTCCATTTTCCTCGCGCGACGTGCCCTTTAGGACATACTACGTGCTCCAAGGGTGTCACTTGCCTCTTAACTAACTTGGTAGACATAAAAAACCCCTGGAGTCAATACTCCGCTAGGTGATCTTGTGGGAGACTAAGGGCCTCTAAGGAATAAGGCCCCTGCCTTATTGCACGCCCCTTAGAATCATCATGAGCGATTGTCGTAGTCTTCCCTCACGACATTATGGGTCTTCTTGAACTAGGTAATCGTTAACCTACATTTCGAGCCACGGTGGGAGTGCTAGTAGGTTGTGGCAGGGCTGATATCCACATATCTCCCTCAACGTCTCTAGTTGTCATGCGTGACCCCTCTACTCCACATGTGAGTCTAGTCGGCAAGCTATCGTCATTCTGCATCATCAACAAATCATATCAGCAATAATAATCAATCATCATAACATCTAATCAGATGTACATATGTCATATTTACAACAATCAAACCCCAATAGTTCACTCCCTAACTCAATCCAGAGTCCAAGGGGTTTCATCAATGCCTCTAAATCCTCGAGGTCCAAAGTCTTGCACACTCAGGAGAACACAGTCAATAGCACCTGTCTATGTAAACACACAAAATAACATATCCATAATGCCTCATAATCATAATCTGGATAACTTGCAAGCAAATGTCCTCAAAGAATAAGTTCGCTCAGTGCACGCAAGAACGGGATGTTACATTTTTACAATCAGTTGTTGAAATCCATAATGCATGGAGGCATAATAGAGATGTATTCTGAATGCCTGGAAGAAATAAAAAATTCCATTAAGGATACATATGACTACTTTGATGTTGTTGATTCTATTTGGTGGGAGTCTTTTTTCAATAGTTAAAGTGACACAATTTCAAGCTCAACAAATGAAGTTACAATGTTGAATACTTCATTTCATTGGCCACAAAATGTGCCAAATGAATCTGAAGAAACAAACATTGTTGAAGTTCAAAAAGAATCTCAAGGTGCTATTGAGTTTACACAAGCAGAGGAAAGAGAAATGTATATTGGTTCACGAAGGTCATGTGCATAATGTGAAGCCATGGAATACCTTTACAGGGATTCAGTACAAGATATTAAGGAAGGTATCATGATAGCAGTTTTAGCGATAGAAGATCCAAATGGTTATCCATTTTGGATTGGAAAGGTTATAAGGATTGAGAAAGAAAATGATGATGTTATTACAATTGAAGTGCATTGGTATGCAACAAGTACACACCCATTTAATGGTGTGTACAAGCTAGAGATGGTGGTTGAGAAACATGTCAATAGAAAGAGAAAAAGAATGGGTCAAACTACAACTCGTCGTCGCACTGACCTCTTAAAATTAGATGATGTTGGCATACTTGTTTATGACTTCAATTTGACAAAGAGAGGAACTCTTCACTCCAATACAACAAGTATTATCAAGAGGTTGTTTCCACAAGAAATAAATGCAAAATGGGAGTCTGTTGAACCTAGTCGTAGATCTAAAAGGAATTTGACATATGAAATGTTGGGCATGCATGTAGACTCAAATGGTGCATTCATTGACAATAGAGAAGAGTATGGATCATACATCTTCATCCAGTCATTCATCTGAAGACAATGCATACTCTGATGGTATTTTAGAAACTATGAGTCAATCTGAATAAGTTTATGAAACATTTTATGCCAATTTTTGATGCATATGATGTTTGTATGGAAACATGTAGACTCTGATGGTATTTCAGAAACTATGAGTCAATCTGAATAAGTGTATGAAACATTTTATGTATTTTTGATCCATATGATGTTTGTATGGTAACTAGAAATGAGCATTGAACTTACATATGATCTTACATGAAGTTATGAATCTTTTGTTATGTTTTATGAATTACATTTTTTTATTATGGATAATATAATAAAATTTCTTAGCTCATATGTTTTGAATATGGACAATATAACAATACTTTTAAGAAATAATTTATGTTGCATTCAATGTAACTTGTATTTACTTTTTTATTATTAAAAGTAAAAAAATTATTAAAAAGGGGCATTGAATTTTTAAAGTATATTGTGATATTTTCATGGCATTATGTATTACCTTGTGCTTTGAGTGATAATAATATTTAAAAAGTAAATATTTAAGGGTTGATTTTATGATTTTGTTTACAATAATGATGAGTTATTTTATCACTTTATAAAAATGTGTCATTTTCATACCCTAATTTTAGAATGGGTTTTACCGGTAGCAATACTTTTCAATTTCATGGTTGATTTTGAAGTTTTGGTTTTAATGATACCAAGTGCTAAAAATATGATTTCAAATTATCTAAAATTTTAACGTTTTGAAAAAAAATATTCAAAAACATTTTTTCCAGGTGTTGATTTTAAGGTTTTTCTAAGGTATTGTCTAAGTTTTGAAGGCCATGTTTGTAAAATGTTGAAATTTTGACCCCGTTTAAAAAAAATGGTGCTGCCGGTAGCACCACTTTTTGATTTGGGGGTTGATTTTGATGTTTTTAATGCAAAAATATGGGTTTTTTGGGCTACCATTCTCATTTTGAGGTCACAGTTCTCATTAAGTCGGTAACTTTGTTCACATTGGATTTCATCCATTCGGTACTTCCTATCAATCATGACATGACATAAATAACACAATTTCCTTGACATGACATTATTGATACAACTCATCCATTTGGTTCCTCCTATGATATCGACCTTGACATCAATGACAACACATCATTGTGACATCAACCCTTTTACATCAATGACAACATAATCAATAACATCAATGATACAATTTCCTTTGATATCAACCTTGACATGAATGAAAACACATCTATCCATCTATGACATGAAAACACATCACTATGACACCACTTGACATCAATGGCAACATAGTCCGAAAATATCGCCCTTTGGCATTGATAGAAACACCAACATTGATGTCAACACTTAGACATGGAAATTCTCATGCTTCCCATGTGATCATTGTTCCTCATCAATGTTTCTATTTATCCCCCTTTGACATCAAGGGAAAAGGGTATATCTCTCATTAGGGATGCTCCCCCTGACTGAATTTTCCTATGGGTTTCTCTCCATGCATCTGATGAATCTCTTCCCCTTTCAAAAATGATACAAATATGATGCAATTTTGATGGCATGGATACCAATGCTCCCTCTATGATAATCTCTATCATCTCTCCTCCTGGAATCACACCTCTGTAACAAATCATGAGAAAATAATAACTCCCCCTATGGGTATGTCTCCCCCTGTCTTCTCTGCAAGATTTTGGGTAATCATTGTGATAAATATGCTACCACTGTAATATTATTTTGTTTTGGATGTTGTTTCTCTACTGGAACATTGATCAACTGCTCAATAATACTGCATCAAGAAAACAACTATCCTTGGAACTGTCCATGCATCATACAATGATACATCAATCTATACATGTACCATCAACAAGTGCATCAACCATGCACCAAACCTGTATCACCAACCAGTGCATTAACCATGCACCAAACCTATATCACAAACCAGTGCATTAATCATGCACCAAACCAACATGCCACTACTATCTCATCAACTAAATAAGATCTATTCACCAAGATCAATGACCAAGACAATTCTCACCCATATGCACAATATCACCAAGATGTGCATCAACCAAAACTACTCACAAACATCAACACGATGTACCAAGTCATATATGCCACATCATCCATAAATCATGTGTCACCAACACTACTAGCAAGTGCCTCTAACAATGTACCAATCATGTGTCATCAAAATATGAATCATCAAGATGTATCAATATCACCATGACATGTGCCAACCATGCACATCAACCATGTACATCAACAATGTACATATCATATTCCATAAAATATATCTCAACCATATGCCAAGAATATGTGCCAGATGTGTACCAAGCATATATATAGATCACCAACAAATGCCTCATACAAATGTACATGCCAACCATGTACCTCATACAAGTGTCATATCACTCATGATATTCCTCAACCAACTACCATGAATTATCTTCCAATGTATCCAATATATGTGGCACCAATATATCTCAATAAGTAGACCTCAATCAACATGCACCGCAACAAGTGTCACTAAAGATAACCCTCAAACATATACAGTACCACTAAAGACAACCCTCAAGTATATTCCAATGTCACAAAGAGGTGTGTCAACCTACAACCATCACTAATATCATCAATATGTACCATACCATACACCTTTTGTATATGCCAACTTATCAACTAAGTGTCTCATTCATGTACCCAACATGTCCATCAACCAAGTGTCAAGATATTCAACAAGTAGGCCTCTAACAATACATCACACTATCATCAATCCTTACATCAAACCATATGCCAAAACTTTACCAACAATATGTCCCAATATGTATCTTCAATCATGAACTAACAATATACCAAGATTGTCAAATAAATGATTCTCACAATATACCTCATGATATATCCATAGAGCTCACATATGCACCAACCATGTACTACAATAGATCTGCCTCAAAAGAATTCACTATAGAAAGTATAATGTAGTAATAACACCTCTAAACATGTACCAAGTATGTCCCTCAATAGATTAATGATATACATTTAGCTAGTATCACATCACCCATGATGTACTTCATAAACAAGGTGCCATAGCCTTACTGATAAAATGCATAACATAACAAACACTTTATATTAACATAAATACTTCAATCCACACACTAGGTTTAGTACCATGCATCCAAAATAGGAAACAAGCATATTCTCCAAAACTCAACCATATATCATCACCATACATTCATCAAACCTACATACAAGCAAACCTTTATTCATGAAAACATGAGATATACTATCTCAGACCTTGCATAGTCTGTGTTGCACCATCAAACTATACTACAACTCATCTATACACCCCTCTTTCTAAGAGTGTTACCTCATGTACGTGAATTCACAGCATACAACTCGCATATGTACGTGACTATTCTGTAGAAAGACCGCGTATATACGCGACTATTCTCAAAGGGTCCCGCATATGCCTCAGAAAATGTAAGGCTTTCCTCATTCTTTATATCTTCATTCATATCTTGTTGTTCAATCTTCTTCATCCACTTTTGAAACTGTCATGTTTTCTCGACACTAGTTTTCTGAGCTTCCATGCTTTCAACATTGTCTTCCTTCCAAGTTTCATGTGTTCTTCTTGCCATATTATATGAATCACTCCTCATTGATTATCTCCTTGAATTCCAACAATCCTGAGATTTGTGGCCAAACCCACTGTAGTTGTAACATCTCATGGTGTGACAATGTGCAGCAATGTGTCCTACAATATTACATCTCCAACATCTTAAGATGTTGTTGAATCTTCCAACATCTCTCCTTGCATAATGTCTGCAATCCAAATCCTAGTTGTTAAGCCCTAATATTGGCTCATCACCCCTTAATTAGGGCATATTATATTAGTAATTTTATTTTATTTATGTCGGCTTTAGGCCATTAGTTGTAAGTATACCTCCTAGTCTCCTATATATACCAAGGAGACATTTTCATTTTGAATCATCTTGTACTTGAACATTTAAGTGGGGTAAAAGGAGGTTTCCCCCTC
>SNQJ01S0021266.1:36904-63644 GCA_010110895.2 Picea sitchensis | reverse complement strand
ATCATCTTGTACTTGAACATTTAAGTGGGGTAAAAGGAGGTTTCCCCCTCGAAGAGGCTTATTGTCTGAAATTATCTCTTTTTCAAGGCATTGAGTACTTTTCCTAAGGTTTTTCTATGTTATATTGATGTTTGGTTCTTAACACTAGTGACCATAATCATTACATGGGAAACAGTGACCATTGAAAAAAAATTCATACTTGTGCTTTTGTGTTAACCTTGAAGGTGTCTTTCTTCTGAATTTGCTTTGAGGTGTTGTTGGAAGCCCCACATGATTTTGATATTTAAACAAGAAATTGCATTTTCTATAGCTGCCTACACCTCGATTTCGTCAACGTTTTGAGAATTTTTTAGATAATTACTGGGTTAAGAAATATTTGATTATTTTCTTATTGTCTGTGCTTTCATTTTGTTTTATGTTTGATTCATGACTGTAAGCATGAATCAAACATAAAACCTAGCCTGGTGTTATAAGTTGTATGCCTTAGAATGCATCCTTTTGAAGGTCACCATGCTTACATGAGATCTAAATCTAATGTTTGAATGATCTATTTTAGATGTTTTGGGTTTTAATCTAGTTATTGTATGGTTCGATAGTTTGTATTCAATTTATTAAGAACCTTTGATACATTGGTTAGTCCTCTCGCAAACTTAATGGTCATATCAAAAGACATTCAAATGAATACATGTCTGTTTTACTCGCGTCCTTACCTCACCTCGCTGGATTAACATATTAATGAGCCATTCATTGCATTCATAGGGTTTCGGTACTCTATATGTTTGGTTCTCATTACAAAGAATGGTAAAGCATTTATGATCAAACTCTTGGTGTTTAATCCCACTACCTATGCTATGATAACACCCAGGCTTTGTTATGGTCGTTTCTCCACTATCCATTCAGATTTGTTCCTATTTCTCCTACCATTCAAACCTAAAACTATTTTGAGTTATTCCTTTACATTATGGTCGCATTTTTTATGGCTCCTATCATTCGCTTAGAGTCAAATGGGTGTGAGGCTTTACTCTCTCACGACGATGTGATCGAGGAATTAAAAAGCTAAGGCTGGGATGTTTTCCTTAAAATATTTGAAGGCTATAACCTTTAGGTGGAACAGGCTTTCGTGCAAACCTTCGATGGTTGCATAGAAAAAATTGGAGACACACAGTTAGATTTAACCGAGGGTTTTTTAAGTGAAGCAATAGGGCTTCCATCGACAGGTGAGAAATGGTTCAAAAACTCACGAATTAAAGGAGTTTCATGGAGCCTATTTATGACGTCTCGAAAAATCAATTGTTGTGAAAAAGGTATTCCCATCTCCCTGGTTAAACCTAGGTGGCATAACATGTTGTTGATTCTCAAACAATTTGTGACCTGTGAGGGTCGATACGGATTGGTCTTCCTCTACCATATTCGCTTACTCATGCATTTCATTGGTTTTGAATTAAGAATTCCATTTTATTTGTTGAGAAGTCTCTATAAAATGTCAAAAAGATATAAGAGACAAAGTGTTGATTCAAGTCTATTCCATCATGGATTGATTAAGATTATGTCGATTCATCACTTGTCAACCATGGGCAACTGTTGGGATAATTTTTTGATAAGGAATATTTTTTCCAAGACCGTTCCTATAGTAAACCCTAACTTAGGTGAGCCACTGATTAAAAAACAGCTTGGTATTTCAAGAAATGGACCAGACTCTCTTAACGAAAACCCTCTAGACACAGTGATGCTAAGTAAGCCTTCATCTGTAGGATTTCCTGAGCAAAAGACTGTTCAACTGGAGGTAATTGACCCTCTTATGCCTAATATTGATGCTAGTCCAAACGTTATTGTAAAGCCGGATGTTGAGAAATCTTGCAAACAAACCAAGCGGAAATGCACAGACTTAGGTTTCCAAAACAAAAAGGCAGGTCACTTAATTTCAAGGAAATTGAGGAACCGAAACGACGCTTATTTGAGCTCGATAAGTCTGATCAAGGTCGATGAGGTCTCGGACTATGAAATAGAATATTTTCTAGTTTTGGAAGATCTGGATTATCAAGGTTACGGGAAGAAAGTTATTGTTCCTACTGAACCCTACGACTTTGTGATGAATTTGCCACCGTGCCTCAAAGGTGAGGAGGAGTTCTCTGGTATTAGGCACGATCAAGGGAAAATAGTAGGTAAGGTTGATACATCCATGTTTGACTGTACACTTCATCGACCTGCCATTCTTCCTAAACAGTGTGATGTTTGTTTCCATTGGATCAAGCGGTATTACACCGACATACCATTCTTGAGGCCCGGATTAAAACACTTACTGCTCAAAATGAATATTTGAGACAAGAAAATATCGACCTCAAAGTGCACACATAGAGGAAAGCTAAACGCATCAAGAGATCAGGAAACATAGTAATAAAAAATGCAACAAGTGTCAAGGCAATAGTAAATTCTGAACTACCCGACCCATCTTTAGTTAATTTTTAAATGGTAAAATGGTTTTCTCTCTTGTTTTATTCTTGTTATCTATTTTGAATTAAATCAATTTGGAATTTGATTTTGTTTGCTAAACTAAGACTGGCTACAGAATCTTCGATTCTGTAGCCAAGTCTCTTTTAAATAAAAAATATAAATTAGTTATGGGTAATTTTCTAACTTATTGATTTTTTTGTGTTTTTCAGGAAATAGTAGATCATGTTGCTGATCATCTGGAGGAAACATATTCGATTATGCATCTGAATGATTAGTAGTTTCTTTTCTATTTGTTTTTCAAAAACTTTGATCAATCTTTGATTAAAACCAACTCTGTTATGAGTGGTTGTTAGCCCACTATTTTTGTAATATTTTTGATTTTATGAAATCCTATCATATCTTGTGAGATAGGAGAATGTGATTCCAGGTCACTGTAAATACTGTTTGTTTTGTAAGTAATAGACATCTTGGCTGGAATAGATTATAGGCATGTGACTTTCAGAACTATATGGACAACTGATCCACATTTGGCTTTAGACCAGTGTGAAAATTGTTCCATCTATGTTTTTCCTTTTTATTATGAAATATTGATATGTTATGCAGCTTTTGCCTCTTTAGTATATGATATTCCATTTCATTGAATTCTTTAAAATCTTGTCTATAACTAGTTGTTCCATATTTTATGACTATGATTGTTATATCAATTATAATATCATGATATATGCCTGATGTTTAATTGATGGATAAAATGAATTCTTCACATAAAGATTTCTTTTAATATAATCATTCATAATTATAAGATAATTGGATCATATCTGTCTACTATTATGTTCTTATATCCTAGTTGTAAATAGACATCTCAAATTTATTCAGGAGACATTAGTACGATCCAGCTGCAAATTTATTTCACAGGCGAGACACTTGGAGTTTTGGATCGTACAGAGGCATAGACACATTAAGCCTTGCACAATAATATTGCCATATGGGTCAAAAGGTCTAAAGAGAACACTCTATTGGGAGCCTTTGAGGAAGCAAGCCAAATTGAAAAGGATATATTAATCTTAAAAGACAATATCAATAGTGAAGCTGAAACAACTTCATCATCTAAAAATAAAATAGAGATCCTCACTAGGCCTCCTCAAATTAAAAATCAACCAGAAAATTTAGACTTAGAAAGCTTGCAGAAAGCTTTCCAAAAATTGTCTAATCAAGTCATGGAATTGAAGAGATCAGTAGAGGAGGCATCCTCAAGCAAAGGAAATTTTAAACCTCCTTTCAGAAAACCTTTCCCCCCTAACCGGCCAAACCCGACCACTGAAGGTCTAAATTTCGAAAGCTTGCAGTACACTTTGAAAACCATTTTAGAAGCACATGATAATTCGGATTTTGTCCCTCCTGAAAATTTTGAAGATGTAGTCATGGAAGAAGTACCAGAAGAGGAGGAATCATCTCTCAACATTTTCGGTCACTTCTCGGATAGTATCTTCCAAGTAAACTTTGAAACTATTCACCCCTACAACACGAGAAGCAAAATTCAAAACAAACCTTCTTCCGAAGTAAGAAATAATGTTTTTCTAAAACAGTCAAAGAAAGCTAAAATTAAATAAAGTTCAGTAGCCCCTGCTTTAGAATACGATTTAATTGAAGATCTGAAAAAACTGAGGGCTAATATTTATGTTTTTGAGATGCTGAAATTTCCCCTTATTTTATAGAAAATGCTTCAAAGTATCGCTAAAGACAGTAAAAACAACAATCCTGGTAGCAAGAAATCAACAAAAAATGGTTCAAATACAGCCAGAAAAATCCCAACTAAAATGACATTTGAACCTCCAGATAAAAGGGATTTAGCTAAGAAAATTGTATCAAATGTAGATAAAATTGTTATAGGGATAGAAGCTAAAAATTAGCAGAATCTTGTTGTTAACACTTGGAAAAATGTCCGACCTTTCTTGTTAACCTTTGAAATTTTTAATAGGAATGTACATAATTGCATGGTCAATTTTGGTGCATCGTCCAACGTGATGTCTCTATCTGTTTGTCAAAAAATTAATGCAGAAGTTCAACCTTCTAATCTCAAAATCATTCATCTTGATCAGACGAACATTAAGGTAATTGGTGAACTTAAGAATGTTTTGGTTAGGTTATCTTCCAATCCTAAGGTTCACCAAATTATTGACATTATTTTTGTTGACATCCCTAAAGTCTATGGTTTTTTTTTAAGCAGGGACTGGTCAGAACAGCTGCATGGTTACTTTGCCACAGATTGGTCTCATTTGTGGCTGCCAAAAAATGGACAGCCAAATAGAATTAGGATAAACAGAGAATGTTATCTTAAACACACCGTGATGGATTTAAATGATGCAAATGAACCTTTCACTGCATCTACTAATTCATTTGAAATGTAGGGAATGAATTCCTTCTTTGGTAACTTCATGACCAAAATTTCTCCTATCACTGATCCAAGGTAGCAGTCAGAAATTATGACCTATACTCAGACATCAGCTTGGCCAAATGTGTCAAACACTGCTGATGAAGCTCAAATCTGGTCATTATACTTTGATGGATCCAAATCCAAAGAAGGATTCAGTGCAGGATGTGTAATCATCGATCCCGCAGGTAATAAGACTTTCATTTCCTATCGATTAGAGTACAAGTTCACTAATAACAACACCAAATACAAATCACTTCTACAAGGGCTTAGGAAAGCTATCGATATGGACGTATGAAATTTAATGGTATTCGATGATTCAGAAATCATGGTTAGGTAGGTAAGAAACTCCATACATTTCTTATCACCTCGCCTGAAAAGTTACCAAACCGAGGTATGGAGTTTAATGCAAATTTTTTCAAGATTTAACATAAATTCCATTCCTAGACTAAATAATTCGGAGGTTGATTTAGTGGCTAATGTCGCTTCTAAACTATTTCCCGCAGAAGGTCTTTATCCTAATGCATTTTCGATTGAATTGTTGTTCAGGTCGTCGATCCCGGATAACATCACCAATTGGAGAGTGTTCGATGATGACCAGCAGATCATCAACTTCTTGTATATGGAGGACACCTTCCAAGGTGCAGTCATTGATGAAGGCACTCACGATGAAAACCTTCGCAATTTCATGGTAATATCAGATCCTAGATCTCCTGAATCGACATATGATCTGGTAAATTCTATCCCCAGATCTGTTGTAAGACTAGAGAAGTTTTATGACTTGCATGATAAATTTAGAGGGTCAGTTAATTGCAAAACAAATAGTTCTTATTTTATATATGAGATGGTGAATTTAGGGACAAAGGAAAACCCTCAAAATATCAACTTGGGAACATGATGCTCCAAGCAAGAACGATCTTCTTTTATAAAATTGTTTAAATAATTTAAAGACGTTTTTGCTTGGACGTATGATGATTTGAAAACATTTGATCCTAACATCATACAACATGTCATCCCCATGAAACCCCAAACCCATCCTTTTCAACATAAATTAAGAAAGATGCACCCTAAATTGGAACCCACTGTTAAAAAAGAACTGAATAAATTACTAAATGCAAAGATAATTTTCCTAGTAAGACACACACAATGGGTATCTAATCCAGTTCCTATAAGGAATGGAAGTGGTGAAATTTGACTCTGTGTCGACTTTCAAAACTTGAACCGAGCGTCAAATAAAGATAAATATCTCGTTCCTCCAATGGAAAAAATTCTTTAGCAGGTATCTGGTTTCGAAATACTATCTCTGTTAGATGGTTTTTCGGGATATAACCAGGTCCTCATGTCTCCCTCAAACCACCTTAAAACCACCTTTCATACCCCATGGGGCACTTATGCCTATAGGAAGATGCATTTTGGGCTTATAAATGTTGGTGCCACTTTATAGAGAGAAATGGACATTGTTTTCCATGGTCTCATAAATCAATCAATTGTGGTCTATCTTGATGACATTACTGTCTTATCTAAAGACAAGAAAGATCACTTGTCTCACCTTAGGGTTGTACTAGAATGATGCCATAGGTTCAATATATCCCTCAACCCTAATAAATCGTTCTTTGCAGTAGAGAAAGGTAATTTTGGGGGGTTTATGGTGTCAAAGGATGGAATGATCATTGACCCTAAAAGAACCCAAGCAATTGATAAACTCTCCCCTCCTTCTTCCAAAAAATCCATTCAATCATTTTTAGGCAAGATTAATTTTGTCAAAAGATTTGTCCCAAAATTTTCAAAAATGGTAAGACCATTACATAATTTTATCAAAAAGGATATTCCATACCATTGGGGACCCCAAGAAATCCAAGCTTTTGACTCCATTAGAAAAGCAATAATAGAAGCTCCTTCCTTGATGAGTCCCGATTTCTCTTAGGATTTCACTCTTTACACCTTTGCTTCCGATCGATCTTATGTTGTTGTGTTAACACAAAATAATGTTGAAAGCAATGAGATACCCATTGCCTTCATGAGATCAGATTTCAAAGGAGCAAAGCTTAATTATCCGGCAGTAGATCAATAGGCATATGTTTTTTTTAAAGAAGTGAAACACTTCTGGTCATACCTTCTAAAATCCAGAACCCAGGTTATTGTTCGTTACCCAACTGTAAGAAACCTACTAGTACAAAAAGAACTGGGTGAGAAAAGGAAAAATTGGATGACGTCCTTACAAGAGTATGACCTCGAAATAAGCCCTGCACAAATTGTTAGAGGTCAAGGCTTATGCAAACAAGTGGTTGATTCAGTCGAAAGGTACGAAAGTAAAATTAATACATTAACTGTAAATCAGCACAACATAAAACATATCAGTTGTGTACAAGTTACTACCAATTCTTGGTATGACATTATTAAATTATATTTGACGCATGGATCTGCTCCTCTCTATCTTGATCCTAAAAATAGAAGATAACTCAATTTAAAATATGCATCTTTCTAGTTAATAAATGATGTATTATTTCGAAAGAATTTTGACGGTGTTCTTATGCATTGTTTAGAAAAGGAAGAATCGGAAAACGTACTATCTAAACTTCATGCAGGTGAAGCCAGTGGTCACTTCGGGAGAGACACAACTTCTCATAAAGTGTTAAGAGTCGAGTACTATTGGCCCACTTTGTTTAAAGATTCCCATGCATTGTGTCGTAAATGTATAGCTTGCCAAAAGGCTGCAGGATGTGTTAAAAAGGTAGCATTTCCTTGCAGCCCGTCACTGTAGATTCCCCTTTTCAGCAATGGGGTATTGACATCATAGGACCAATTAATCCTTCTTCTTCACAGAAACATAAGTATATTTTTACCATATTATTTTACCATATGGTCTGAAGTTGCACCTTTGAAAGTGGTAAACACGAATCAGGTAGTATCTTTCCTTAATTCACATATAATCAATTTCGTAAACTTTTTGAGAATTTTTGAGATAATTATTGGGTTAAGAAATGTTTTGATTAATTTATTATTGTATGCGCTTTCATTTTGTTTTATGTTTGAATCATGACTGTAAGAATGAATCAAACATAAAACCTAGTCTGGTGTTATAAGTTGTATGCCTTAGAATGCATCCTTTTAAAGGTCACTATGCTTACATGAGATCTAAATATAATGTTTGAATGATCTATTTTAGATGTTTTTGGGTTTTAATCTAGTTATTGTATGGTTTGATAGTTTGTATTCAATTTATTAAGAACCTTTGATACATTGGTTAGTCCTCTAGCGAACTTAATGGTCATATCAAAAGACATTCAAATGAATACATGTATGTTGTACTCGCACCCTTACCTCACATCGCTGGCTTAACATATTAATAATCCATTCATTGCATTCATAGGGTTTCGATACTTTGTATATTTGGTTCTCATTACAAGGAATGGTAAACCATTTATGATCAAACCCTTGGTGTTTAATCCCACTACATGTGCTATGATAACACATAGGCTTTGTTATGGTCATTTCTACACTATCCATTCATATTTGTTCTTATTTCTCTTACCATTCAAACCTAAAACTATTTTGAGTTATTCCCTGTTACATTATAGTCGCATTTTTCATGGCTCCTGTCATTTGCTTGGAGTCAAATGGGTTCCAGGATTTACTCTCTCACAACGATGCGATTGAGGAATTATAGCCAAGGCTAGGATGTTTTCCTTAAAATATTTGAAGGCTATAACCTTTAGGTGGTGCAGTCTTTCGCGCAGACCTTCGATGGTTGCAAAGCAAAAATTGGGGACACACAGTTAGAGTTAACCGAGGGGTTTGTAAGTGAAGCAATAGGGCTTCCATCGACAGGTGAGAAATGGTTCAAGAACCCATGAATTGAAGGAGTGTCATGGAGCCTGTTTATGATGTCCCGAAAAATCAACTGTTGCGAAAAAGGTATTCCAATTTCCGTGGTTAAACCTAGGTAGCATAGCCTGTTGTTGATTCTCAAACAATTCGTGACCTATGAGGGTCGATATGGATTGGTCTTCCTCTACCATATTCGCTTACTCATGCATTTCATTGGTTTTGAATTAAGAATGCCATTTTATTTGTTGAGAAGTCTCTATAAAATGTCCAAAAGATATAAGAGACAGAGTGTTGATTCAAGTTTGTTACATCAAATATTGATTAAGATTTTGTTGATTCATCACTTGTCAACTGTGGGCGACTGTTGGGATAATTTTTTGATAAGGAATAGTTTTGCCAAGACCGTTCCTATAGTAAACCCTAACTTAGGCGAGCCACTGATTAAAAACTAGCATGGTATTTCAAGAAATGGACCAGACTCTCTTAACAAAAACCCTCTAGACACAACAATGCCAAGTAAGCCTTCATTTGCAAGATTTCCTGAGCAAGAGACTGTTGAACTGGAGGTAATTGACCCTCTTATGCCTAATATTGATGCTATCCCGAACGTTATTGTAAAATCGGATGTTGAGAAACCTTGTAAACAAACCAAGTAGAAATGCAGAGACTTAGGTTTCTAGAACAAAAAGGAAGGTCGCTTAGTTTCAAGGAAATTGAGGAACCAAAATGACGCTCATATGAGATCGATCGGTCTGATCGAGGTAGATGAGGTCTCGGACTGTGAAATAGAAGATTTTCTAGTTTTGGAAGATCCAGATTGTCAAGGTTACAGGGAGAAAGCTATTGTTCCTACTGAACCCTATGACTTTGTAATGAACTTTCCACCGTCCCTCAAAGGTGAGGAGGATTTATCTGGTATTAGGCACGATTAAGGGAAAATATCAGGTAAGTTTGATAAATCCATGTTTGATTGTACACTTCATTGACCTGACATTCTTCCTGAACAGTGTGATGTTTTTTTCCATTGGATCGAGCGGTATTACACCGACATACCCATTCTTCAGGCCTGGATTAAAACACTTACTGCTCAAAATGAATCTTTGAGACAAGAAAATCTTGACCTCAAAGTGCACGTAGAGAGGAAATCTAAACGAATCAAGAGATCAGGAAACATAGTAATAAAAAATGCAACAAGTTTCAAGGCGATAGTAAATTCTGAACTACCTGACCCATCTTTAGTCAATTTTTAAATGGTAAAACAATTTTCTCTCTTGTTTTATTCTTGTTATCTATTTTGAATTAAATCAATTTGGAATTTGATTTTGTTTGCTAAACTAAGACTAGCTATAGAATCTTCGATTCTAAGCCAAGTCTCTTTTAAATAAAAATTAGAAATTAGTTATGGGTAATTTTCTAACTTATTGAATTTGTTGTATTTTTCAGGAAATAGTAGATCATGTTGTTGATCATCTGGAGGAAACATATTCGATTATGCATCTAAATGACTATTACTATCTTTTCTGTTTGTTTTCAAAAACTTTGATCAATCTTTGATTAAAACCAACTCTGTTATGTGATGCAGGAGCATCGCAAATACCCAAAACGAGCGTGGAGCCAACGCATGTGTTTTTTTAAACACATGACATATTTCTTTGAATTTTTTTTGAAATTGAAGCGTCAAACCTTTAATGAATCCTTTATGAAGGAGCGCCTTTTGTATATTGTATCAGACCTCGAGCCATACGCTCTTGTCTGAAGTAGATAAGGAGGCATTTAATCTAGTTAATGCAGGTAGGTAGGATTTATTTCTAGATTAGATAGTTTTAGAGTCTGAGAGGGAAAACGGATATAGACACCCTCATTGTACAATTGTAACATTAGCCATCATTCAAAGGAGAGAGCAGAGGGTATTTTATGGAGAACACCCATGTATATGCAGTTGAATTAATAGAAGAAAGATTTGATTCAAGCGCATGGTTTTGTGTTGTTTTCTCTGTGTATTATGCTCATGAATGTTTGTTTTCTGGTTATGCATTTGCTTTGTATATGATGTGCATGTGATTTCATGTTTCAATTGAAGTCTGAGAGAGAGACAGAATGAGTTTCAATTGTTTCTCTATCTGAGCCGGGAGATTCCTGCAAAGAGTGCAGTCGAATTCATCCGCAAGGAGTGCATTGATGAAGTCTCAGTAGTTAACTTTTGTTCTCATTCGCCCAGAAGTTGATTTGGGTTGTTGAAGTCCTGCAAGGAGCGTGTAGGTAGAAAGAAGAAATCTCAACTGTTAGTCTGAGCAAAGGAGTTAGACAACTGCTGTTGCAGAGACTGCGCAGAGTCTGAAGTATTCAACATTTGAAGTTGTTGAATATTGAGCACAAGCGGTGCGTGGAAACTCAGGAGGTATAGTTCCTTCATGATTTCATTCCAGGAAAATACTGGAGGGTTGTGTGCAAATTCCTCTGAAGGAAGCAGGGTTGCAGGCACAGGCTTGGAAAGAAAGTTCTTAGAAGGAACTCTTAGCCATCCCAGGAAATCCTCGAGAAGGAGGAATCGACGGCCAGGATCGATTGAGCGGAAGCAGCAAAATCCCGTCCGTCGTCAGATCTGGGAAAGTTGCGCAGGGGTTAAGCCCTAGTGTGCAGAGGAGGAATCCTGGAAGAGTCATCAGGATATTAGAGTTATCGGGGTTTTTCCGAGCAAGAGAATCGAGACCTTCCTCGAAATCCCGAGGAAGAATCTCAGCCGTTTATCCCGATAGGACACGCGTCAGACATCCGGAGAATAGTCAGGGTTCAACTCATCGAAAAATTGGGGTTTCCGAGGACATAGAACTCTCGCATGATGGGATCACGATTAACAATTTCCCAATGAGAGGTTTGAACCGTCCATTTGCGAGGACACGTGGCAGGGGATCCTAACAAGTCGGCGTTTGGAGCATCGAGTTTTCCGGAGACGAGAGACTCGAACATATTGAAATCGTGATCCGCGATTTCCCGACACAGCCAGAGCCATTCGTTCTGAGGGACACGTGTCCAAGGATCTGAAGGGATCGGGACCGGCTTTTCAGGGTTTTCGTTGTTGTAAGAATCGTTGTTGAAGGAATCGCGAAACTCCGAAACGCGATAACCACACAGCCACAGTGCTGAGTGGGGACAGGTGGCATCGGATATCGAGAATCAGAGATTCATGAGAGCAGTGACTCACGACCGTGTGAGTACCGATTTCCCGATAGAGTAATTCTCGATAGGAGACGAGGAAGGTGTGTAGTTGATATTCCATCAGGTTTGGGGGAATTGTTAGGCCTGAATCCGTGAGTGTAGGACTCGTGATCCCGCGAGCTTCGAGTCCCCGATAGAAAAAGGGGAAAATCACATAGAGAAATCCTGTGGGGTTGGAAACTTCCAATAGAGGGGGTTGAAGAGTAATTTAACTCTTCGGTCCTGGGTAACAGAAGGTCCTGGTGGTAGCGGGACGTGCAGGTGGCGCATACAGCATCAAGTGGTATCAAAGCGAGTCTCTGTTTGTATACTTCAGACAGAGGGAGAAAGAAAAATTCACCATGCCACCCAGAAGAGAGAGGCAATCGCCTGATCCAGAAGACAGGGATGTGCGAAGAAGAGGTAGGTCGGCAGGGAATCCAGAAATGAAAAGGCAGATACGAGATCTTCGAGCGAGGCTAGAAGAGATGGAAACAACTCAAAGACGCGGAGTTGGTGCAGGGATCTTAGTGATTTCGAAGTCGAAGAGGAAGCTGGACATGAAGGAGAAGTTGCAGTCGAAGATGCAGCCAATGAGCGATTGATTAAAGCCATTGCTCGGATGAGTTCAAAGACAAAGATGGACATTCCAACTTATGAAGGAAGTCTGGATGCAGAAGAGTTGTTGGATTGGATTAGAGCTCTTGATAACTACTTCGATTATGAGGATATCGAAGAGGACAAAAAGGTAAGGCATGCTGTCACGAAATTGAAAGGACATCCAGGATTATGGTGGGACAAGCTTCAGGCAAATAGACATTCCAAAGGAAAGAAAAAGATCAAAAGATGGGATCGAATGATTGCCAAAATGAATTCAAAATTCATCCCGAGGGACTATCAGATCACACTGTTCAGGAGAATGTAGAACCTGAGACAGAAGTTGATGACGGTAAAGGAGTATACAGAAGAGTTCTACAAGCTCAATATCAGAGCAGGTCATCGGGAGAGCGATGATGAAAAAGTTTCCAGATATATGAATGGCTTAAGATACGATATCCAAGATGAGATGAGTATGAAAACCATCAGAACGGTTGAGGATGCGTATCAAATGGTGCTGAAGGCTGAGGAAAAGCTAAGCCGTAAGCCAGCACAGCGAGGCAGAGGCAAGAGCCAGCCAAGAGGAAAATCAGAGGCACAAGACAGGATCCAGAAATCTAAGGATGACTGGAAGAAGCCTCAGACCAGAATGGAAAGAGGTGGAAGTTCACAGCGAGGTCAGCACGCTGAACAGCGAATGCAGCAAGCAGAACAGAGCGGAGGATACGCTGATGTTAACACTTTTCCTCGTACCAGAGGTAGAGGAAGAGGTAGAGGAGGAATCATCACATGTTATACATGTGGGAAGAATGGGCACAAAGCAGTTGATTGTCCAGATAGGAAGACAAATAAAGGATAAGCTCACATCACCGAGGCACAAAGGCGAACTGCTGAAGCAGAAGACACAGAATATGGAAGGTCATTGATGATGCGTAAAGTTCTCTTAACACCCGAGAAGGAGGTGGAGGACACAGCTCAAAGAAGCAGACTGTTCATAACCACATGCAAGACCAAGGACAGGAAATGCAAGGTTATTGTGGACAGCAGAAGCACCGACAATCTCGTTTCAACCAAGATGGTGGAGAAACTGGAGCTGGAAACGACTGATCACCCAAGTCCTTACAAGGTTTCATGGCTACAGAAGGGACATCAGGTGAGTGTCACTAAACAATTATTTGACATCAAGATAGGAGGATATAATGATAAAATTCTCTGTGATGTTATTCCTATGGATGTATGTCATTTATTGCTAGGCAGACCATGGCAGTATGACAGAAACATAGTTCATGATGTAAAGATGAATACGTATACTTTAGAGAAGAACGGGAGAACACATATGTTACTTCCAATAAAAGATAAGGAGGTAAAACCTGAAATAAACAACAGGGTACTTCTCATGAGTGGGAAGGAACTTCTGGCGGAAGTAAAAAAGAAAGAAGATCCACAATTCTTTGTGGTCAGAAAACCTAAAATCATTTTGACCAGCACAAGAGTGGATGATTTGCCGGAGGAAATTCAGGAACTGTTAGAAGAGTTCGCTAATATTGTGGTAGACGAATTACCTCATTCGTTGCCACCAATGAGGAGCATAAGTCACCACATAGACCTCATACCAGGAGCCAGTTTGCCGAATAAGGCCATGTACAAGTTGATGCCGCAGGAGAATGAGGAGGTCAAAAGGCAGGTACAGGAACTGCTGGATAAAGGACTGGTCAGGGAAAGTTTGATTATGTGTGCCGTTCCAATGGTACTGAGTCCAAAAAAAGATGGAGGCTAGAGAATGTGTACAGATTCCAGAGCCATTAACAAGATCACCATTAGGTATAGGTTTCCACTGCCGAGAATGGACGATCTGATGGATTGCCTGAGGGGGGGAAATTACTTTTCAAAGGTTGATTTGAAAAGCGGATACCATCAAATTCGCATGAGGGAAGGTGATGAGTGGAAGACAGCCTTCAAGACCAATGAAGGATTGTATGAATGGCTAGTCATGCCATTTGGTTTGACAAACGCATCGAGTACATTCATGAGGCTGATGAATGAAGTGCTGAAGGAGTTCATTGGTAAGTTTTTCATTGTTTATTTATATGACATATTGATTTTCAGTAAATCAAGAGAGGAACATTTGAAGCATTTAGCTGCAGTAATGAAGAAGCTACAGCAAGAGAAGTTGTTGATCAATGTGAGGAAATCTTCATTTCTAAAGAAAGAACTCATTTACTTGGGGTTTGTCATATCGGCAAATGAATTGAACATGGATCCAAGTAAAGTGGAGGTAATCAAGAATTGGCCATCACCAAGAAATGTTTTCGAGGTGAGAAGTTTTCATGGATTGGCAAGTTTCTACAGGAAATTCATTAGAAATTTTAGTGAAATTAGTACAACAATGATGGATACAGTCAAGAAAAGACATAAATATTTTCATTGGACTGCAGAGGCTGAGAAAAGCTTCAATCTGTTGAAGTGGAAGATCACCGAGCAACCAGTGTTGGTGTTGTCGGATTTCCAGAAGACGTTCCAAGTGAAATGTGATGCGAGTGGCTTTGCCATAGGAGCGGTCTTGAGTCAGGATGAAAGACCGATTGCTTATTTCAGCAAGAAGTTGAATGAGGCAAAGGAAAAATACTCCACATATGATAAGGAATTTTATGCCATCATACAGGCATTGAAAAAATGGAGACACTATTTGATTCCAAGGGAATTCATTTTATATAGTGATAATAATGCATTGCAGTATGTAACTCAGCAGGAGAAATTAAATCAGAGGCATGTTAAATGGGTAGAATACATGCAGAATTTTACATTTGTAATTAAACACATTTCAGGGACTGCTAACAAAGTGGTTGATGCTTTGAGCAGGAAATGTTTGTTGCTGCAGGAGTTCCGAGTCAAAACATTGGGTTTTGAAAATTTGAAGGACATGTATGCAGGTGATGTAGATTTTGCAGAGGCATATGAGGCAGCTGAGAATCCAGTTCTCAAAGATAGAAGCCCATGGATGGACTACATGATCCAAAATGGATTGTTGTTCAGAGGCAACCGGCTATGCATTCCAAATTGCTCCATGAGGGAGAATTTGCTAAAAGAGGAGCACAGCGGAGGACTGGTAGGACATTTTGGCCACAATAAGACATTTGAAAAGCTGAGCAAAGAATATTTTTGGCCGAGGATGCGGTCAGATGTCAAAAAGTTTGTTGACAGGTGCAGAATTTGCCAGCATTCGAAGGGCAGAAAGAAGAATGCAGGTTTTTATCAGCCATTACCCATACTGGAAAGGCCATGGGATGAGATCAGCATGTATTTCGTACTAGGATTACCGAGGACACAAAGAGGACATGATTCCATCTTTGTAGTAGTTGACAGGTTTTCCAAGATGGCACATTTTATTCCATGCCAGAAGACCAGTGATGCGACTCATATCGCGAATCTATTCTTCAAAGAGATTGTTAGACTTCATGGTTTACCCAGAAGCATAGTATCAGACAGGGATACAAAGTTCATTGGACATTTCTGGAGGACACTCTGGAAGAAGATGGGAACTAACTTAATGTTTAGTTCTGCCTATCATCCTCAAACAGATGGGTAGACAGAAGTGGTCAACAGAAGTCTAGGAGACTTGCTGAGGAGATTAGTGATGGAACACCATAGCAGCTGGGATAGTGTGTTTCCACAGGCAGAATTCGCTTACAACGATTCAGTGAATCGAAGCACAGGGAAAAGTCTATTTGAGGTAGTATATGGAAAACAGCCAAGGGAGTATCTAAGCTGAGGGATTCAGAGAAAATAAGGACAAAGAGCGCGAGCGCTGAAGAATTCGCAGAGGCGATGGAAGAACTTCATAGCAAAGTGAAGCAGAGATTCAAAAGCATGGACAGACTGTGCAGGAGCTCATGGATAGGATCCCATGAAAGTTTTCAATCCGAGATGTATGATGTAGGAGCATCGCAAATACCCAAAATGAGTGTGGAGCCAACGCATGTGTTTTTTTAAACACATGACATATTTCTTTGAAAACTTTTTGAAATTGAAGCGCCAAACCTTTAATGAATCCTTTATGAAGGAGCGCCTTTTGTATATTGTATCAGACCTCGAGCCATACGCTCTTGTCTGAAGTAGATAAGGAGGCATTTAATCTAGTTAATGCAGGTAGGTAGGATTTATTTCTAGATTAGACAGTTTTAGAGTCTGAGAGGGAAAACGGATATAGACACCCTCATTGTACAATTGTAACATTAGCCAGAATTCAGAGGAGAGAGCAGAGGGTATTGTATGGAGAACACCCATGTATATGCAGTTGAATTAATAGAAGAAATCTTTGATTCAAGCGCATGGTTTTGTGTTGTTTTCTCTGTGTATTATGCTCATGAATGTTTGTTTTCTGGTTATGCATTTGCTTTGTATATGCTGTGCATGTGATTTCATGTTTCAATTGAAGTCTAAGAGGGAGACAGAATGAGTTTCAATTGTTTCTCCATCTGAGCCGGGAGATTCCTGCAAAGAGTGCAGTCGAATTCATCCGCAAGGAGTGCGTTGATGAAGGCTCAGTAGTTAACTTTTGTTCTCATTCGCCCAGAAGTTGATTTGGGTTGTTGAAGTCCTGCAAGGAGCATGTAGGCAGAAAGAAGAAATCTCAGCTGTTATTCTGAGCAAAGGAGTTAGACGACTGTTGTTGCAGAGAGTGCGTAGAGTCTGAAGTATTCAACATTTGAAGTTGTTGAATATTGAGCACAAGCGGTGCGCAAAAACTCAGGAGGTATAGTTCCTTCGTGATTTCGTTCCAGGAAAATACTGGAGGGTTGTGTGCAAATTCCTCTGAAGGAAGCAGGGTTGCAGGTGCAAGCTTGGAAAGCAAGTTCTTAGAAGGAAATCTTAGCCATCCCAGGAAATCCTCGACAAGGAGGAATCGACGGTCAGGATCCATTGAGCGCAATCAGCGAAATCCCGTCCACCATCAGATCTGGGAAAGTTGCGCAGGGGTTAAGCCCTAGTGTGCAGAGGAGGAATCCTGGAAGAGTCATTGGGATATTAGAGTTATCGAGGTTTTGCCGAGCAAGAGAATCGAGACCTTGTAGTCCTCGAAATCCCGAGGAAGAATCTCAGTCGTTTATCCTGATAGGACACGCGTCAGACATCTAGAGAATAGTCGGGGTTCAGCTCATCGAAAAATCGGGGTTTCCGAGGACATAGAACTCTCGCATGATGGGATCGTGATTCATGATTTCCTGACGGGAGGTTTGAACCGTCCATTTGCGAGGACACGTGGTAGGGGATCCTGACAAGTCGACGCTTGGAGCATCGGGTTTTCCGAAGATGAGAGACTCGAACATATTGAAATCGCGATCTGCGATTTCCCGACACAGCCAGAGCCGTTCGTTCTGAGGGACACGTGTCCAAGGATCTGAATGGATCTGGATCAGCTTTTCGGGGTTTTCATTGTTGTAAGAATCGTTGTCGGAGGAATCGTGAAACTCTGAAACGCGATAACCACGCAGCCACAGTGCTGAGTGGGGACAGGTGGCATTGGAGATCGGGAATCGGAGATTCGTGAGAGCAGTGACTCACGACCGCGTGAGTACCGATTTCCCGATAGAGTAATTCCCGATAGGAGACGAGGAAGGTGTGTAGTTGATATTCCATCGGGTTTGGGGGAATTGTTAGGCCTGAATTCGTGAGTGTAGGACTTGTGATCCCACGAGCTCCGAGTCCCCGATAGCAAAAGGGGAAGATCACATAGAGCAATCCTGTGGGGTTGGAAACTTCCAATAGAGGGGGTTGAAGAGTAATTTAACTCTTCAGGCCTGGGTAACAGAATCTCCTGGTGGTAGCGGGATGCACGGGTGGCGCGTACTGCATCATTATGAGTGGCTATTAGCCCACTATTTTTGTAATATTTTTGATTTTATGAAATCCTATTCTATCCTGTGACATAGGAGAATGTGATTTCAGGTCACTTTAAATACTGTTCATTTTGTAAGTAATAGACATCTTGGCTAGAATAGATTATAAGCATGTGACTTTCAGAACTATATGGACAACTGATCCAAATTTGGCTTTAGACCAGTGTCAAAATTGTTCCATTTATGTTTTGCCTTTTAATTATGAAATATTGATATGTTATGCAGCTTTTGCCTCTTTAGCATATGATATTCCATTTCATTGAATTCTTTAAAATCTTGTCTATAACTTGTCGTTTGATATTCTATGACTGTGATTGTTATATCAATTATAATATCATGATTTATGCCTGATGTTTAATTGATGGATAAAATGAATGCTTCACATAAAGATTTTTCTTACTGTAATCATTCATAATTATAAGATCATTGGATCATATATGTCTATTATTTTGTTCTTACATCCTAGCTATAAATAGACATCTCTAATTTATTCAGGAGACATTAGTATGATCCTGCTATAGATTTCTTTCACGGGCGAGACAGTTGGAGTTTTGGATCATACAGAGGCATAGACACATTAAGAAACTAGTAACAGGTTAGCTTCATTTGCTTCTAATTTTCCTCATTTTTGTTATTAGTGAAACAGGAAAGTTATTTGATCGGATTTGAACATCACTCTATCTTTGCTTCAAATCGTGTTTTACTTATGATTCTTAGATATGTGATTACAAAACAGAAAATACAAAAATATGTGTTTTATTTATCTACTTTTGAGAACAATTACAAAACATTGATTTTGTGATGCTTTCACTAAAACTTGCAACCTATAATTATTCTGTTCATAAATGACATGTTCATATTTACTTTTCTGTTTAATACATTTGTAAATAATTAGATTAAAGTATATATATTATTATAAGTTTTAGCATTAAGTAGTTGTTTTCTTTTCTTTGTTTTAGGAATTTAGTTGGCTAATGGAGCCATTAAACCCATCATAATAGGTTACACCAAACGACTTGGGTTATTTAGACAACCCGGACCGAATCTATTCTTCCAGTTGACGGTAGGTCAAATTTTCCCGTCAACAGGTGTAGGACCTTCTTCTTGGTGTCTTCCTTTCTTTAATATTCTGAAGATTTTCTTTCTTTGAGATGGTGCTTGACTTGCAGTTTTAATTTCACCCTTTGAAGATGAGGGGCCTGCATCATGCTTCTTAGAAGAGCCATCTTCAAGGTGTGTAGCTTCGTTGTTGTATCCAAGACTAGATTTATCATTTGGTGATCTTTGACTATCCAAGATTTCATCCAAGATTGTTGAGTTGTTCATGAACTTGATATGAGTGTTTTACTTCAAGTTCTTTAAAGTGTTAAGAGTCGACTACTATTGGCCCACTTCGTTTAAAGATGCCCACGCGTTGTGTCATAAATGTATAGTTTGCCAAAAGGCTGCAGGATGGGTTAAAAAGGTAGCATTTCCTTTGCAGCCCGTCACTGTAGATTCCCCTTTTCAGCAATGGGGTATTGACATCATAGGACCAATTAATCCTTCTTCTTCACAGAAACATAAATATATTTTTACCATATTATTTTACCATATGGTTTGAAGCTGCACCTTTGAAAGTGGTAAACACGAATCAGGTAGTGTCTTTCCTTAATTCACATATAATCACTTGATTCGGCATTCCCGAATGTTGGGAAATGGGGAACACACCAAGTTCCATAATCTGTGGTTGGGACCGTTTGTAATTTCTGGAAAATTAGGTCCTAACTCTTTCTGAATGCATAATTTGGAGGGACAGCCAGACACTTTCCCAGTGAATGGCCAAGCTCTCAAAATATATTTCTCCTAATGACTCCATATGCACCTCTCTGTACATATTTTTCTATTTTAATTCTCTTTTCTGTTTTTCAATTTTGGTTCTTTTCATTTTTCTTGTTTTCATTTGTTTCTGAATAAATTTATGTCTGAGTCACCATTTTGTTCATGGAAGGAAAAACATAAGTCTTATCCTAAAGCAAAAGTTGAGGTCATTTCAAAGCACCAGTACTATAAATTGCTAAAACTCAGACTAGCAGAAGAAACTTTATGTTCAAAATAGTGTTCCTGGTTTCTCTTTATAATCATGAGAAGAGACGATCATTATTAAAACTCTTAACGTTGTCCCTATTTTTAAATAAAACAACTCAAGTATGCCTTCATGTCCTCAAGAGATTTTTGTTAATAGAAAACTAAGAGTTCAGATCATGATGAAGGTCATCAAATGAGAAATTAAATTGGAAAATATCAAGTTTTTCAAAATCTGAAATTTTCAGCATCACCCCACTCTCTTGAATATCGTAAAGTTCATGTCAAATTATAAATAAATTCTCAAGATTTGAAAGCACTGCAAAGTGTGGGAAGTTTTTTTAAACCCGCCGAGATACTGAACAGGTTTGTTGGCAGTGGGTAAATGCATGCATGATGCCAAGACAACTTCGTCAAGGTACCAAACAAGCCTATTGGCAGTGAAGCAATGTCAGGTTTAAAAAAAATATCAAGTATGACTTTTGGAATTGATCATAAAAATGTCCTTCATATTGAATGGATAATTCTTTGATAGGGTAGAGGTATTAGAGTGGGTTAAATGACATCCTTGTCGAGGCTATGGATGCCTGCTAGCAGCAATAGCCCTATCAACAGTATTGGATTAATTTTCCTAAACGTCATCTTACTCATAATTAAAACTTGTCACCAGATTGCACTTGGACAGAAACACATCTGACGCTAAACTATGTGATTTTTTGAGTTTTGATCGAAATGCTTGACTTGTTGTCAACTATTCTTTAATTTTTCAATCATTCTGATGTGTCCTAACATGAACTTTCTAGTGATGCAGAGATAACTACTTCGCCCAGTATGTCTCCATTGTTGGCATCCCCACATGTTTTTGATATTTAAACAAGAAATTGCATTTTCTATAGCTGCCTACACCTCAATTTCGTAAACTTTTTGAGAATTTTTGAGATAATTATTGGGTTAAGAAATATTTTGATTAATTTATTATTGTATGCGCTTTCATTTTGTTTTATGTTTGAATCATGACTATAAGCATGAATCAAACATAAAACCTAGCCTGGTGTTATAAGTTGTATGCCTTAGAATGCATCCTTTTAAAGGTCACTATGCTTACATGAGATCTAAATATAATGTTTGAATGATCTATTTTAGATGTTTTTGGGTTTTAATCTAGTTATTGTATGGTTTGATAGTTTGTATTCAATTTATTAAGAACCTTTGATACATTGGTTAGTCCTCTTGCAAACTTAATGGTCATATCAAAAGACATTCAAATGAATACATGCATGTTGTACTCGCACCCTTACCTCACCTCGTTGGCTTAACATATTAATGATCCATTCATTGCATTCATAGGGTTTCGATACTTTGTATGTCTGGTTCTCATTACAAGGAATGGTAAACCATTTACGATCAAACCCTTGGTGTTTAATCCCACTACTTGTGCTATGATAACACATAGGCTTTGTTATGGTCATTTATACGCTATCCATTCAGATTTGTTCTTATTTCTCTTACCATTCAAACCTAAAACTATTTTGAGTTATTCCATGTTACATTATGGTCGCATTTGTCATGGCTCCTGTCATTTGGTTGGAGCCGAATGGGTTCCAGGATTTACTCTCTCACAACGATGCGATTGAGGAATTAAAGCCAAGGCTGGGATGTTTTCCTTAAAATATTTGAAGGCTATAACCTTTAGGTGGCACAGTCTTTTGCACAGACCTTCGATGGTTGCAAAGCAAAAATTGGGGACACACAATTAGAGTTAACCGAGGGGTTTGTAAGTTAAGAAATAGGGCTTCCATCGACAGGTGAGAAATGGTTCAAAAACCCATGAATTGAAGGATTTTCATGGAGCCTGTTTATGATGTCCCGAAAAATCAACTGTTGCGAAAAAGGTATTCCCATTTCCCTGGTTAAACCTAGGTAGCATAGCCTATTGTTGATTCTCAAACAATTCGTGACCTATGAGGGTCGATATGGATTGGTCTTCCTCTGCCATATTCGCTTACTCATGCATTTCATTGGTTTTGAATTAAGCATGCCATTTTATTTGTTGAGAAGTCTCTATAAAATGTCTAAAAGATATAAGAGACAGAGTGTTGATTCAAGTTTATTACATCAAATATTGATTAAGATTTTGTTGATTCATCACTTGTCAACCGTGGGCAACTGTTGGGATAATTTTTTGATAAGGAATAGTTTTGCCAAGACCATTCCTATAGTAAACCCTAACTTAGGCGAGCCACTGATTAAAAACCAGCTTGGTATTTCAAGAAATGGACCAGACTCTCTTAACAAAAACCCTCTAGACATAATGATGCCAAGTAAGCCTTCATTTGCAAGATTTCTTGAGCAAGAGACTGTTGAACTGGAGGTAATTGACCCTCTTATGCCTAATATTGATGCTATCCCGAACATTATTGTAAAACCGGATGTTGAGAAACCTTGTAAACAAACCAAGTAGAAATGCAGAGACTTAGGTTTCCAGAACAAAAAGGAAAGTCACTTAGTTTCAAGGAAATTGAGGAACCGAAATGACGCTCATATGAGATCGATCGGTCTGATCGAGGTAGATGAGGTCTCGGACTGTGAAATAGAAGATTTTCTAGTTTTGGAAGATCCAGATTGTCAAGGTTACAGGGAGAAAGCTATTGTTCCTACTGAACCCTACGACTTTGTAACGAATTTTCCACCGTCCCTCAAAGGTGAGGAGGATTTCTCTGGTATTAGGCACGATTAAGGGAAAATATCAGGTAAGTTTGATAAATCCATGTTTGATTGTACACTTCATTGACCTGACATTCTTCCTAAATAGTGTGATGTTTTTTTCCATTGGATCGAGCAATATTACACCGACATACCCATTCTTCAGGCCTGGATTAAAACACTTACTCCTCAAAATGAATCTTTGAGACAAGAAAATCTTGACCTCAAAGTGCACGTAGAGAGGAAAGCTAAACGAATCAAGAGATCAGGAAACATAGTAATAAAAAATGCAACAAGTTTCAAGGCGATAGTAAATTCTAAACTACCTGACCCATCTTTAGTCAATTTTTAAATGGTAAAACAATTTTCTCTCTTGTTTTATTCTTGTTATCTATTTTGAATTAAATCGATTTGGAATTTGATTTTGTTCGCTAAACTAAGACTAGCTATAGAATCTTCGATTCTAAGCCAAGTCTCTTTTAAATAAAAATTAGAAATTAGTTATGGGTAATTTTCTAACTTATTGAATTTGTTGTGTTTTTCAGGAAATAGTAGATCTTGTTGTTGATCATCTGGAGGAAACATATTCGATTATGCATCTAAATGATTAGTACTTTCTTTTCTATTTGTTTTGCAAAAACTTTGATCAATCTTTGATTAAAACCAACTCTGTTATGAGTGGCTATTAGCCCACTATTTTTGTAATATTTTTTATTTTATGAAATCCTATCCTATCCTGTGACATAGGAGAATGTGATTTCAGGTCACTTTAAATACTGTTCATTTTGTAAGTAATAGACATCTTGGATGGAACAGATTATAAGCATGTGACTTTCAGAACTATATGGACAACTGATCCACATTTGGCTTTAGACCAGTGTGAAAATTGTTCCATTTATGTTTTGCCTTTTAATTATGAAATATTGATATGTTATGCAGCTTTTGCCTCTTTAGCATATGATATTCCATTTCATTGAATTTCTTTAAAATCTTGTCTATAACTTGTTGTTTGATATTCTATGACTGTGATTGTTATATCAATTATAATATCATGATTTATGCCTGATGTTTTATTGATGGATAAAATGAATGCTTCACATAAAGATTTTTCTTACTGTAATCATTCATAATTATAAGATCATTGGATCATATATGTCTATTATTTTGTTCTTACATCCTAGCTATAAATAGACATCTCTAATTTATTCAGGAGACATTAGTATGATCCTACTACAGATTTCTTTCACAGGCGAGACAGTTGGAGTTTTGGATCATACAGAGGCATAGACACATTAAGAAACTAGTAACAGGTTAGCTTCATTTGCTTCTAATTTTCCTCATTTTTGTTCTTAGTGAAACAGGAAAGTTATCTGATCGGATTTGACCATCACTCTATCTTTGTTTCAAATCGTGTTTTACTTATGATTCTTAGATATGTGATTACAAAACAGAAAATACAAAAATATTTGTTTTATTTATCTACTTTTGTGAACAGTTACAAAACATTGATTTTGCGATGCTTTCACTAAAACTTGTAACCTATAATTATTCTGTTCATAAATGACATGTTCATATTTACTTTTTTGTTTAATACATTTGTAAATAATTATATTAAAGTATATATATTATTATAAGTTTTAGCATTAAGTAGTTGTTTTCTTTTCTTTGTTTTAGGAATTTAGTTGGCTAATGGAGCCATTAAACCCATCATAATAGGTTAAACCAAACGGCTTGGGTTATTTAGACAACCCCGGACTGAATCTATTCTTCCAGTTGATGGCAGGTCAAATTTTCCCGTCAACAGGTGTAGGACCTTCTTCTTGGTGTCTTCCTTTCTTTAATATTCTGAAGATTTTCTTTCTTTGAGATGGTGCTTGACCTGCAGCTTTAATTTCACCCTTTGAAGATGAGGGGCCTGCATCATGCTTCTTAGAAGAGCCATCTTCAAAGTGTGTAGCTTCCTTGTTGTATCCAAGACTAGATTTATCATTTGGTGATCTTTGACTATCCAGGATTTCATCCAAGATTGTTGAGTTGTTCATGAACTTGATATGAGTGTTTTACTTCTCAACTTTCCTTATGAGATCAACTAGTTCTGATTTCATCTTATGGCATGATTCTTCCTTTTCATTTACCCGATTCTTCAATATTTCTTCTATCATTTTTGCTTCTTCAAGTTGACAATTATTTCACTTGTTTCTTCATCTACCTTCTTATTTTCTTCTGCTTGACTAATTATATCAATCTTTAGTCTCTTGATCTCTTCTTCTTTTTCTTCTAATCGAGTCTTTTTACTTTCTTCTTGTTTATTGAGCATTTGTTTAAGTGTCATGGTAAGCCTTTGGTGTTTTTCTAGGGATTCCTTAGTGTATTTTTAAAGATACTCAAAAGCAACTGAACCATATCATATTTCCATGCTAACTTCTTCTAAATCATTTATAATTTTACCTTTAAGCTTCAACAAATCTTATTATTCATATATAAGATAATTGTTAGTTGATTCTACACAAACTTCTTCTATTTCAACTGGATATTCTTCTTTATTTACAGGAGAACATTCAACATCATCACTCTTATAATTATTGCAATTGGGAGATTTTGGAGAGTCTTTACCTTCATTGTCCTTGATGGAATTATCTTATGTGTCTTGTCTTTTGTCTTAATATACCTTCTCTAGCTTCAGCCATAGGTCCTTAGCAGATGAATGTTGTCTTATGCTTTCTTTGATAGAACCTGGGAGCCCATTTAATATGGTCTTGAGTTCCACTGCATTTTTCTTCTTTGCTTCTTTTTGGGCTGCAAATTTTGACTGATTATTCAAGGGAATTGATCCACCAACAACTTTGTTCCAAACACCTACTCCTTTTGCCTTCAAATACCCTTTCATTTATATTCTTCATGTCGAGTAATCTGTCTCATCAAAGAAGGGAACTCCATCTGCATGTTCATTCATTTGTGTGTCCATGGGTCTTGTTCAAGCTTGTAAGGCTTATAGTGAAGGCATGGATTTGATACCAATTGTTGGACACATTGATCACACTAAGAGGGGGGGTGAATCAATTTATGGATCTTACTAGAACTCTTTCAAAAATTAGTTAGAAATCAATCCAAACATCATTATTAATTACTTCCATTCACAATTGTGTAAACATATATCAACAACATACATCAACTATAAAGAGGTATCATCACAATGAACACAATGAGCACCACATATATGTGTAAGATTTTTGTATTACATGAGACTACAATCTTTGGGGTTTATCAACACCAACTCCAATAGAGGACCAACTCTGAATACAAGACCCATCTTTCATATCTCAACACCAACTGAGATGTGAGGAATACAACCCTCAAGTACAAGACCCAACTTGTAGATAGAAACTACTATTTCAACAGATGCATGATCTGTCTATACTGCAACACGCGTATGTACATGACTTGTCTGTTAAGAACCAAACATAAATATAGCATAGAAAAACCTCAGGAAAAGTACTCAACGCCTTGAAAAAGAGATAATTTCAGATAATAAGCCTCTTTGAGGGGGCAACCTCCTTTTACCCCACTTAAATGTTCA
>SNQJ01S0021266.1:21337-36345 GCA_010110895.2 Picea sitchensis | reverse complement strand
GGAATTATTAAGTGTGGTTGAGTGGGGAGAGGGAGTAAGGGAGTGTGGCATGCGGTAAGGGCATGCGAAGGTGAGGTGGGGAAGAAAGGAGTGTAGGTTCACAAGTCTTTAAAAATAGTTAAGTATGGGGAAATGAGGTAAGAGGAGAGAGGATGATGTAAGTTTTAAACTTGTGAAGTAAATAAATGCATGTAGATTCTTAAGAAAAAATAGAAATTAATCAATGGATCATACACACAATACACAGTGATTTATGATGGAAACCCTTAACCAGGAGAAAACCAACCTTCATTGGTGTCGCACCTTTCAACTCTTCATTGTATTAATTTCACCATTCACCATACAATCTATACAATATTTTAGGTATTTTGTAGCTACCAAAACCATAATCCTTTAATCCAGGATTAAATTAGAAAACCGCTAAAAATAGCAAAATCCGCTAAAATAACAAAAACCGCCCAAAAAACAATTTTCAGGCACTACCTCGAACCCCATCGGCTCCGAGATTCCACCCAAATCCGAACACTGTGCATAACTAGGGGGGGATAAAAATGTCTCCCCTGGGACCCCCCCCAGGAAAGTTCCCATCACACACAACACAAAGAGTGAAGAAAGTTGGGATCGTCAAATGCAGTTGTCAAATCTGATGTGCCTAAACAAACACTTGCAAAGAATATAACACATACCCAACAGATGATAGGTAGGTAGGTAGGTAGTTAAGTAGATATTAAGAGTGATATTAGATAAGTAAGGGGATGTAAGAGGAAAACAAGATGAAACATGATATGGAAAGAATTATGGAGACAAGATATGAAATATGGAAACAAGACATATGGAGTGGAAACAAGAAATACAGAACCAAGAAATGAGTATAAGTGTGGTTCCAAGAAAATGGGTAGTTCCAAGAAAATGGGCATGGTTCCGAAAATATTACTTCTAATAAAATTAGTTGAGTTTGCACATGGAAAAAGAGGTTTTTGGGCGATTGAACATAAACTTGGACATCTTGAGCATAGGAACTTAGATTTTGATTATAAAAAATGTGTGACAAAGCTGAGACTGAGGGCTACACAATGAGATGATAATTTTTCAAAATTTCCTTCTTCTGGTATTGAATTTTTTTTATTCAAAGTGCGGAAAATTTAGGTGGTCAAATTTTTTTATCAACATCTCGTTGCAACTTTAGGACAATGACCCCCTGTGGATTGTTGAGAATCCAGAATCCTGGTTTTACTACCTTATCCATTGAGATATAGAGTCGTATTCAAAATAAAATATCGTAATTCTTCATCCATTAAGTCATCTTCAAACAATGCCTCCATTTAGAAAATGCTTTATTATGCAAAATTTTGATTACAGAAACAAATTATGTACAAACCAGATCTATCTACCCTATGTTATTTGAAGGAAAGGGACACTTTTAGGTGTAGGTAGATTTCCAATGCAATCATTCAAGCATCCAACTGATATGTGGAATGAACTTCACAATTAGTGAACATATCACGACTGGTACCAAAGAGTCAGGGGCGTGTTCAAAGTGTGTTGGAAAAAAATTGAACCAGATGTGTTGAGAATATGATGGAATTGCTTGGCCAACAATCCTTTGAAACCATGTTTCAATATAATCAATTTTTGGTTTCTCAAGAATGCTATTGTCTTGGGTTGAATGAGGATTCTCCAATTTAGAAATACTTTCACAATTTTCCTTATCATTGACCACATCCAAGATTCATGATTCATCAACCATGTCTTCAAATAATTATTCCTCGGTGTGGTCACCAAAATTTTTATATAAAAGATTTTTTTACGGTCTTAAGGTCAACCTCACGAGGATATGAATCCCCCTGCGTTTTTAGAGAGGTGGTACTCCTCTTTGGCTGAAAGACTGAAATATTATTTGTATGGTTTTTCAATGAATGTAAATATCTCCCAAGAAATCTAATATATACAAATGCAAAACCCTTATATACAGTTATACAAATATACATCATATCATTTAAAGAAAAGAAAAGATAAAGTGTGTCAATAGATATTTGTTTGTACAAGTTTTTGGAGCCTCCATTCAACTGACATTATTTCTTTCTTGTAAGATAAAATGAACCTGGAATCTGCTATTACTTTGCAAGAAGATTCGAAAAACAAATATGGGCATGTCATCCAAGAACTTTAGAAGAGTGCATCATTAAAACTCAATAAAGAATATGATAGGCACACTTTAAACATCTCATGCTCAAAATATCAAGTCTTGAGAGGTCATTAAAGCTATGCCCCAAAAAAAATCTCTATAGAGGAATCAATAATAATATCTCACATGTGATAAATTTAACACTGTCAAAAAAAGAAAGTTGTCTCAGCAACTTCATCAATCTCAATGACAAATTGATAAACTGTAATTAAACTACAATTTCATTTTTACGAGGGATATTTTTTCTTTGAACATAAAATATTACATGACTAAAGAATTTTGAAAATGAACTGCTTAGACTCAAATATTCATGTTTGTCTGAAAATACATGAAAGATTTGATGGAAAGAAACAAAAAGAAGAACATGGAGGGAGAAAAGTTTTAGAGGCAATTCAAAGAATCTTGGAAATATAGATATTTTATTCTTGCAAACTCTTCACCGTTTTAGAAACTTATGACTTCCAACCTCTTGATAATGCCTTGTCTTGTCCTTTTAAAATCCTCTTTCAATATTCTTGTAGTTAGGGTTTTCCTTTCTAGAAATTTCCCTGATTCCTTTTTGGAGTAAAACACCTTTAATTAATGTTTCATTGGATTATCATTAATGACTTATGTCATTTAAATTCGTGCCTCCAATAAGGGCCCACTTATTCCTTTAATAAATTTTATTTAATAAACTTTATTTTCAAATTTTCAATTTGACTGCCCTTAATAAAAGCAAACTGTGTTTTCATTTTATGAGTAATATATTTACCCTTTCAACCATTGGAAACATTCCATATGAAATCCTCATCCTCTCATCTTTCCAACAAGTCCTCCTAGGTGCAATTTCGATTCCTGGATCTCAATATATGAGCTCATGAAGTTGAGTTGTCAAACAGATTTATTAGCAAGGCATAAAATGTTGTTGACTGTTCTTTCAATTTATGAGAAAAATATGGCCAATTCTAGCTATTGAAACCTATTGCAACAACTTCCTCATCAAAATACCTTTCCAATGAGGTATATTTTGTGTGATTACGACTTTCGGATCTCAAATTATGTCTTCCATAAATTTGTCGCTCAGCATTCATTGATTGATCTTCACCGAACAATATGGGCCCTTGGTTAAATTTCATTTTTCCCTTTGAAAAATTCGACTTGTATTAAAATAGTTAACCCACATGCATGGGATTTGATGAAGTTTTAGTGTATATAATCATAAGTGTATTACACACTTAGTAAGAACATGAGGAGAGAATACTATGGAGATCTGACCTTCCCTTAAGAAATTGATTAATTAATTAATATTTTAATGCCTAGTCATCTTTCCACCATGCCTAGTCAACGTAAGTCAACAGTCTACATGTCACCACATGTCATCACGTAATAGTTCAATAATATGCCACATGTAATCAATAAGAATATGCCATGTGTTATCCAATGGTGGGTTGCCACATGTTGCCATTAGTTAGGTGCCATGAGTCATCCCTCTTTAGGCTTCCATGTGTGTTGTTCTCATTGGATTCCACGTGTCATTATATAAGTGGTTTCCACGTGGATTAATTAGATTGGTTAATTAATAATGAAGGAAAATTAAGGTAAAATGGTTAAGGAAGTGAACGAGAGAGTGGAAGGAGGGAGGGAGGTGAGGAAGGATAAATAAGGGAGGGAATGTGGATGCAGAGTGAGGGAGGATTGGTTGCAACATGGATTAATTCAATTGGTTAATGAGTAATGGATTAATTCGATTGGTTAATGAATAATGGAGGAAACTTCAAGTAAAGTGGTTAAGTGGGTAAGGAAGTGAACGAGAGAGTGGAATGATGGATTAATTAGATTGGTTAATAAATAATGGAGGAAACTTAAGGTAAAACAGTTGAGGAAGTGAACCAGAGAGTGGAAGGAGGGAGGGAGGGAATGTGGATGCAGAGTGAGGGAGGATTGGTTTCCACATGGATTAATTTGATTGGTTAATGAGTAATGGATTAATTCGATTGGTTAATGAATAATGGAGGAAACTGAAGGTAAATTGGTTAAGTGGGTAAGGAAGTGAACAAGAGAGTGGAAGGAGGGAGGGAGGTGAGGAAGGAGAAATAAGGGAGGGAATGTGGACGTGGGGTGAGGGAGGATTGGTTTCCACATGGATTAATTTGATTGGTTAATGAGTAATGGATTAATTCGATTTGTTAATGAATAATGGAGGAAACTTAAGGTAAATTGGTTAAGTGGGCAAGTAACTGAATTAGAGAGTGGAAGGAGGGAGGGAGGTGAGGAAGGAGAAATAAGGGAGGGATTGTGGACGTGTGGTGAGGGAGGAGGTATGCATGAGGGAGTGAGAAAAGTTGTGAGGGGTAGCTCTGCATTATTTGAGGTATAAAAGAGAGGAGTGAGGGAAAAATTGTTAAGTGTGGGTGAATGGGAGAGGGAGTAAGGGAGTGTGGTGTGGAGTAAGGGCATGTGGAGGTTAGGTGGGGAAGAAAGGAGTGTAGGTCTGCAAGTATTTAAAAATAGTTAATTATGGGGAAAGGAGGTAAGAGGAGAGGAGAGGGAGGGTGGGAGGTAGGTAGGTAGGTCGGTCGGTCTAAAGAGTGATATTATATAAGTAAGGGGATGTGAGAGGAAAATGAGATGAAACATGATACAGAAAGAAGTATGGAGACAAGATATGAAATATGGAAATGGTACATATGGATTGGAAACAAGAAATATAGAACCAAGAAATGAGTATAAGTGTAATTCCAATAAAATGGGTAGTTCCAAGAAAATGGTCATGGTTCCAAAAATCTTAGTTCCAATAAAATTAGTTGAATTTGCACATGGAAAAAGCGTTTTTTGGGCAATTGAACAAAAACATGGACATATTGAGCATGCGAACTCAGATTTTGAATCTAAAAAATGCGTGACGAAGCGGATATTGAGGGCTACACAATGAGATGATAATTTTTCAAAACTTTTTCTTCTGATATTGAATTTTTTTGTTATTCAAAGAGAGGAAAATCTAGGTGGTCAATTTTTTTTTATCAACATGGATGTATTTTAGTGCCTTGATCAAATGACTGGAAACAAATTATGTTTAATGAACATTCTAGAATAAAATGTAAAACTAGATATGTAGTGGGATTTGAGCCTCAGTAGATGGAATATGCTTCATGGGCCTCTCCATTTAGTTTCTTTCTTACTCAACCCTAAATGGTTTCGTAGGAAACCAATTAATGATGAAGAGGTTATGAGTGATTGGAATACCTTAATTAAGAGGTGTTATGATCACAATGATATAATTTCCATACAAGTAGAGTGTGGAATATATTTGAGATATGAGGACCACTTTATATTTGATGGTTGTTCATATGACATGGTTGGAATTAATCCCATAGAATTTTGGTTGCAATATGGAGCTAGCACTCCTTTGCTTCATCCATTGGCTATTTGTTTTCTTTCTCAAATAACCTAAATCTATGTTTGAATCTGTTATTTCAAAATTATATATGTATGTATGTATGTATGTATGTCTTTAATTAATTTTATTTCATTAAAACTTCAATTTTAATGGTCACATTTCCATTTTGATATGAAGGTGACTAGTTCATTTGCATATGAGAAAAATTGGAGTGATTCTATTTTCATCTATTTAGATAAGAGGAATCGACTTACCTCCAAATGATCACAAAATATAGTATATATTCACTCAAATCTTTGCCTTCTATCATGAAATTGTGAATACTACCTTGTTGGACCCACTATGATGCGTGATTATGGTGTTTCATAGAATGTTATTGTGGTTGAACTACCTTTGGATGTGTTTTAAGAAGATGAAGAACAATTTTTAAAAGGTTATAAGTAATTCCAAGTCTACTAGTGAGTTGGGTCTAGACAATGGTTGCAGTGAACCCAATGGTTCACTTCATGAGAACATCATGAATGCATAAAGTAATTCCATATATTCATATTAAATAATAATGATTTATTATAAGAATATATATGAGAATGATAATTGATTGAGTACAATGGACATGTATAAATACATGTAAGGTTTGATAAGTCATGTCCTTTGGGAAAAGGTATCACTATCATTAATTACAATATAAAAAATGTAGAATATTGAACTATATGTCTACTTAGTACAATACAAACTATTATACATCATTACAAAATGATAATATACTTTAGCTATATTACAAGTCTCCCCCCCTTAAAAATTATTTTTCATCAAATCATGGGCAAGGAAAATAACTTCACAAAGAACCATCTTCTTGTACCTTTCACCTATTTGATAAGGTTGAGGACACAAGGCCTTAAGACCTTCAAATCCTTGAACAATATTGTCGTATTGAAAAAATATCAATCAATCCAAGGTCGATTCTTTCAGAAACTCTTTGATGATAAGATTCTAGTTTCGATCATCTTTGTTGTTTACTTGGAGGTGCATAGATCTTCAGATGCTTCAATATGTAAGTACACCATTGAATCAGGTTATGTACCATGGGATATTGGTCTGTTGATTCTTGAGCACTACAAATTCTATGATTTGGGTGTCAATATGGTACCCTGATAAGAAAACCATTCTTAATGTTTGTTTTAAACGTGTCATGATTTACTTGTGTTGTCATGAAGAAATTTGATATTTTCGTATTTATTGGTGTGACAACATTCTTCAACTAACATATGACTTACTTGGTGGTGATCAATGGTATGTGCACCATCACTAAATATATATATGTTTCTTTATTGTTGAATTATTTTTTGAACTCGACTTTTGGAAGATTTTTTACTGATAAGACTTCATTAATGACAACATTAGGTTTTTCCATGTTGATTGAGTTGATGTTAGTACCCCTATCCACAGTTTGGGTTTTTTGTTGTGTCTTCTTATCATTCTTAAACTTCTTCATTTATACAATTAGAGTTTTATTATGATTTCTCAAATGAGAAACGTCATCTTCTTACTAATATTTTCAGTCTCTCTTTTTTGAGAATTTTTTATATTTGTATATTGTTGTTGCACTCTTTTATATATTGTTGAAATTTACAAAATTATGTATCTTGGCACTCCAATTTCCTTTGGAGTTTCACAATTATTCATCTTTGTTGATAAGGATTTGGTTCAAATCTCTAATTTTCCCTTCTAAATCATCATAACTTTGTTATGATGACTCATTAAATAGGATAGAAATGTATTGCCAAACCAATGCTTGATCCTTCACTTGTAAGTCACAAATTTGTTTCATTGGTGCTCAAAGTTTTTTTTTTAATTTGTTTGTCTTGTTAACCTCTTATTCTAAATTATATTTTACGGTATGTACCTCATTGTCAAGGGATTGGTTTCGTTCGCATAATTTGTTTACTTTGAAGTCATTCTTCTTTAAAGCTTATAGATAGAACCAAACTAGTTGTTTCACTTCGTTGGAAAAACAAACATCCACATCCCTATTACTTGTACTAATAATGTGGAGACCATGGGAATATTATTCAATCCTAAAAAAATATTAATTCACTCTCTATTAAATATATACAACAATCAATAGCCTCAAGGTAACTTGGAAGACCTTCCTTTGATTTATAAGCCCTCTTCAACTCGTCCAATTTCCATTTTGTCATTTCATGTGATGTAATGAGTTCCCCAATTTGGTTACAATGGCTCTGGACCCAAGAGTTATAAGCTAAGTCAATTCATTCTATAGAGAGATGGAAATCTTTGAATGGAAGTCCATCTCCTCAATTTCTTTATACCATTATGTATATTGAAGTGAACATCATGGTTCACTTCAATTCTGAAATTTAAATTTTACTTGTCACGCTTTATAATTATTTATGTATTACTTTTTACCAACATTTGACTTGGATTTAAAATAATGACTGATCTTATATTTTAGCCTTCACACTAGGTTTATTTCTTCTCTTATACTTTTCACTTTTCTCTTGATTTAAACTGAGGGATTAATTTTATAACCCTTTAATTGAACCTTGGAATATATGTTTGATAATAATATTTGACCTTCTTAAGAATTTAATTTTTCTAGGTTACAAAGCTTGGGGAAAACACCCGAGTACTTCCCCTCAATTCGAGGATGGTACCTAGGGTAAACCCTAGAATATTTACGGCACAAGGTCGGTTAACAACAAGGCTCGAACCCATTACAATAATATACGTGTTAAGAGTTCAACATGTCACTTCCAGGAATTGATCATGCATGGGGAGGATAACGATCATTCCTCCCAACCATTTGTAACATCTCGCTCTTGCATGCACCTGATGTGACTTATTCTTGAGGACACTTGCATGCATGTGATCCGGTTCATTATATGATTGTCTTCTTCGCTTATGGATTATGATGATTAGATTGTGGATTATGATGTTATTTTATGTTATTTATGTATAGACAAGTGTTATTGACTTGTTTGTCCTGAGTGTGCATGACTCTTGATAGATTGAGGATGTCAATGGCATCGATGGACCTCCTTGGACTCTGGATCGAGTTAGGGAGTGGACTGTATATGGTTTGAGTATTTTTGTTGTTGCATATGTAACATATGAATAGGTATTATGATCTTTTTTATGGATCGTTAACATGTTTCGTTGATGGTTGCAAGTTGGCAATTGCTTGCTAATCAAACTCACATTAGGAGTAAGGGGGCCATGCACAACAACCAAATATATTGAGGGAGAGGTGTGGCAGTAGCCCTGCCACATCCTACTCGCACTCTCATCATGGCTCGAACTATAGGTTAATGATTACCTAATTTGAGAGATCCACGATGTCGTGAGGGAAGACTAAGACAGTCGCTCACAAATATTCTATGGGGCGCGCACTAAGGCAAGGTCCTTATTCCTTAGAGGCACTTAGTCTCCCACAAGGTCACCTGATGGAGTATTGACTCCAAGGGTTGGATGTCTACCAAAATCAGTCAAAAGGTGAGTGGCACCCTTGGAGCACGTAGTGCATCTTGAAGGGCACGTCACGTAAATGAAACAGGAATAAAGGTGAGTGACACCCTTGGAGCATGTAATGCGTCTTGAAGGGAACGTCACGATTTTTTTAATATTGGTGAGTCAATGAACCTAGGTGCCTAGAAAAAAATATTTTATTTTGACGTGGTCATCCTTAAAATAAAAATGTTGTATGAGTAAAGTTTATTAATTATAAAATTTCCATTAAAAAAACTACTAAGCCTAGTTGAAATTAAAGCCTAGGTCTAAATAGGGTATGAAGACTAAAAATTTATTAATCAATTAAAAAAGGGGGGGATGAATAAAAATCAAATTAAAAATTTAAAGGAGAAATATTTTATCTAAGAACTAGTTATTTTTTATGTGCAAAGACATGCTAATTGGGAACATAGACAAAAAGGGGAAATTACATGCAAAAAGGAATGTGGAACGTAGGAAGGAATCTAGTCGAGAGAAATTTTCTAAATAAAACTCAATTAAGATTTAAGAAGGGCGTCAGTCATTAAAGGAAATTGAGGGAATAAAGGGACAACAAGGAGCATTTTTAGGAACACTTTTAGGTGGGTGAGAGAAATTGGCAAATTAATTTAATTAATTAATGAACTTCTAGTGCAACTAAGGGATCAGGTGACAAGTGCACGAGGGAGCGTTTTCCTATTTATTTTTTAATAAAAATAATTTAATGTGCATTTGGAAAGTGGTCACTAAGAGAAATCTATAAAATAAATGGCATAGGATAGGAATGGAACTCAGTTGGTATGCGTAAGGTTATGTTGTCAGATTTTTCTTGACTGGTTTTTCTTGTGGAAGTTGGGATACCCAGCTCGAATAGAGAGTGGTAGCTCGACCTTGCGAGGTGAGCTGGGAGCTAGCCTTTATCTGGTTTGTGTGTGTGGCCCCTTTGTGGCTCAGGGGGATCAGGGGGAAGAAGAGTACCCCTAGCGTTGGCTGGGAGGTACCGATGAGGTCTTAGCGATTAGAAAGCGGGAGTGAGGAGGATAGCAAGTAGTCGAATAACATCAACAAACCATCAAGTGGTTACGATACACACTTTTAAGATTTTGCAGTTGTAAATTAGTTTGAAATTTGTACATATATTTATGTTTTGATGGAATGGTAATGGATTTTTCCTCGAACTCCATTCATTTTAACGTTGATTTCGACTGAGGTGGTGTTATGGGTTTCTTCGTTCTTCGGTCAATAAATTTTTAAAGAATTCTTGGGTATATCTTAACCTCTCCTAGTCTTTTTCTCAGTGTTCTATTGAGGGTTTTTGGGCTACCAAGTAGGAAGGTTAAGAGCGCTCCCCACTTTGTGGACATTTTAGGTTATGGATTCTCTTCCTCTATCTGAGAATGCCTTCCAAGGAATTGCATTACTCCTCTTCTTCTCAAAAGTATGTTTCCTATCTACCCTTAAAGAATCTTCCAAAGAAACTTAGTAAGAGAAAATTCCATGGATGAGCTCATTACCACACTCCACAGTTGAGAGAGCTCCCTACATTTGGATTACAATAGCATAGAACACTAGTTCTAATACAATAGATAATTGGTATTGAAATCTACCTTTAACGATGGCATTGATGAGAAATAAATATTACTCACCTACAAATTTAGCATCATGGATATTCTGGAATGAATAGGATTTCTAGATCTGTGAGTGACTTCATTTTTTGAACAATAGTAGTTATTGAACCCTGAATAACAGTTTATCGATATCCCGAGTTTGTTTGGGCAAATTTAAATCTGGAAATTAACTGGGAAAATAACATTGGGTGCAGTTCTGGATTCGTGTGAAAAGGCCAACTTCTCATAGAGAAAAGGAAAAGGGTGGATTCTTCATGAGAAGAGGTGGATCTAAGTAATAACTCCTTTGAAATACAAACCTACTATAGTGATCTCATTTGGGTGAAGGGTTCTAAGAAGACTTCTTGTCTTACCTCTATGATTTGTTTTTTGCTCAACATTTTTGCTTGCAACTGGCCCTGTGAATTCTTTTTTATTTTCCCCTTTTTACTCAATGTTTCTTTGTTTTCTCCCTTGATATATTGCCTAGAGGAATTCGCTCTCTGCTCAGCATTTTTTTTTTTATGCTCAGGAGCATTCATTTTTCTTAGCATTCATGAAATTAACCCTTTGTGTAAATGTTGTCTTCACTCTGCATTTTGTGAAAAAATGGAGTGCGTTTGTTTCCTCGGGGATTTGACTCAGTGACCTCTACATTGTAGGATCTCATCTATACAGTCTTGCCTTCGCTACCCTTATGACGTATGCCCCTTCATGGGATGGGAGGAATACCTCTTGTTGACAGATAATGCAATTTGTTTCCCACTCAATTCATATCCCAATTTTTTGGGTTAAATCATTGTAGGAGATGAGAATAACGTTGTCGAAGTTAACGATGAACTTGGGAGAATTATATCCCAAGAGATACGTTAATTTAAGATTAAGTTACTGAATGAGATATACGAGGCTAAGAGAAAGTAGTTGCGCTCACCCAAGAACAGGAGAATACCAACATCGGGACCACTAGCAAAGGAATTTGGTCTTTACTATTTCCAACTTGGCTGACCTTCGGGCAAGTATTTGCATGTTCTTTTCAGATGACATATCTACTTTTATCTTCGGTAAATCACGTTTTTAGAAGAGAACAGTTTAACTAATTCATCCAATCCAAGAAGTCATACATCATGGGTTGATTCAATGCTCTAGGAATACGGATATATCATCCACTCACACCCCTCATATCCATAGCGCCTCAGTTATCAGAATTTATGAATTGATTCCTTAGTGACAACAACCCATTTCATGTCAATCCCGCATGCCCCTTTTTCTGAATTTTAAATTTAAACCCTTAATGACAGTCATTTTACTCATGTTAGGCTCTGTTATCGGATTAATCAGTAGGTGCGGACACTAACATATCTCCCTATATCCACCTGGATCTAAAACAAAATGGGACAGGACACGACTCTTTCTCTAAGTTGTAGTCATTGAATCCGCTAATAGGGAGGAATAAGTGACATACCTTTATATCACTTCCTTAGGTCTCTGTTTCTCCCGCTTCGCTCTGGTGCTCTCGCGAGGTCAATTCCAAGACAACACAAAGCAACCAAAGTGAAGATAGCAAAATGTATTCAACGTCAACTTATGCATATGATCAAGGAATTACACAATAAAGTAAGAGTGACTTTATGGGAAAGGGATATGTCATTGTATCATATTAATTGAAAGTAGAAGATACAACCTGATCACCTTGATGTCGCAAGCTTCCTTTCGGTGACTCTTGGTTTCAACACACACACTTGTTCTTGAACTTGCATGAAGAAGATCCAATTCCTCTTGATAGACCAAGTAGAGCCTTCAAGCTTCTGTCAAAGCAGGGTTCTTCACACAATTCTTCATTCAATCTTTCTTAACCTTTTCCATGAGAAAACTTTCAATATATAGGAGAAGGGGAGATGGTTACATGGATGAGGATAATCCCATCAAATCTGAGAATTCAATAAAATGACAACCATACGAATGCCAACTCATTTTCTAGAAGATTCCATTCTAGAACCCTCAAGACCTCTTCTCTTTTCCAATCTTAAAAACAGGTTTTCACCCTATGTATGGAGAAAACTGCAAGAAGTTCACACCCTAAATGAAGGTGGCCTGTGAGAATGAGGGATTCTCGCACCCTAGGCCATATGCAGCCTGCGAACTCTCTTTAAAAATATGTTTTCTGGAAGGAGACGAGTGCCACTTTTCTTAAGAAAAAGTCCTTGTTAGGAGCCTGAATACACCATTGTTAATACATCACCAAGATGACCAAAATCATGTGTAACAGAATGCCCCCCAAAGTATGAGGTCGGAATCTGTGATAGCTGAAATACTTTGTAAATTGTGCATGTGTGTCGGAAACCAGGAGTACACCTAATCGGAAACCTGCAAACAACCAAGCATCTGTAGAATATAATACCAGTTCTGAGGTAGGCATTCCCATACTCAGATCACAGACGGACGACATCATGAACATAGGTCATGGCCACCAATCATACACCATGGATCCATGTCGTCAAAATATTGCATAGCCACCAAGAATACACTGTGGATCTATGCAAGAAGATTCAAATTAAGATGACATAGCCACGTGACATACAAAGTGGATCTATGTGTCAGCAAATTATACATATTCCATCACAGCCTAGATCAAAGAGATGATACCTAGGGTCTTCAATCCCGTCACCTGAAAGCACAAATATAACCATGTGATTACATGTATTGGAGTCGAACCTGGTAGAAACCACTTGATTACCGGTCAATGATGATACCGTTAACAAGTGCGAGGAAAATCACCATTAATGTCAATCACTCCCAAGGTACACTAGTACAATCCACCGAATGTGAATAAATGAGTTGAGGTCGAACATTCGATGGAATCTCCCAATCAAGGGTCAATGATGAAAACCCACTGTCGAAAGCGAGGAAACTTGCCATTGAGGCATGCAAGTTCCAAGGTACCAAATAATTTCTAAGTCTTGTTTCTGGATAATGATCTGGAGTCGACGGAACAAAACTCATCATAGGAGGGTCTTAATGTATCCCCCATCAATAACACGAAATGAGTAACAGATTTTGAAGGTGAAACAGAGTATGATGTAGGTTGAACTAGACACAGGGAAGGCCGGCATGGAGAGAATGGACAACTGCAAATGGCCGACTCAATAGAGGTTTCGTATGAACTTCTCTTGAACATATGAATGACACGACCAATGATTTGGCAGCACTAACTCAGAGACAACTCAGGATATGACCTTGTAGCAAGTTGAATGAGAGACAAATGGATTTCCCAAACCAACTTCAGATAATGAATAGGGGGTGTCATGTTCAAGAGCGACACTTACTACCAATAATATGAATACAAAAACTCATCCCTTTCCCAAATTTTCCCCCACCATTTCTGGCGAGTACCTCTTTATTTTTACGCAAGCTTGAGGAGGATAACATATTCTTGTTGATGTAAGCTCATCCTTTGGACGAGTCCCTCGGAGTATGTTTAACGAACCCTAGGAAGGATTGGTTTGGTCCCATTACAAGTGTTTCGATGTTTGTTTAACGATTCCAAAGATAGAAAACTTGAAGGTTTTTCATGATTATAGAGTCTGGAAAAACACTCAAAAGAGAACTCTCTCAGTTCATTTTTTGTAAAGTAGTCTGATGAGACCGAAAAAGAAATAAATTATCGCCCAACAAACACTTTCTTCAAATACTTTAACAAGCATGAAAATAGAAATATCGCTCGGCAATCTTTTCATGTTTAGAGATTCTGAAAAGATCTTAAAGAGAACTCCAGGGGGTTCCTTTTTCGTATAACCTTTATTGTTATTAGACTAATCGGTAGGTGCGGACACTAACAGATCTCCCTAGATCCACCTGGATCTAGAACAAAACAGGACAGGACATGACTCTTTCCCTAAGTTTTGACCATCGAATTAGCTAGTAGGAAGGAACAAGTAACATACCTTTGTATCGCTTCTTAGGGTCTCTGTTGCTCCTGCTTCGTTCTAGTGCTCTCATGAGGTCAAGACCAAGACAACACAAACCAACCAAAGTGAAGATAGCAAAATATATTCAACTGTCAACTTATGTGTATGATCAAGGAATTACACAATAAAGTAAGAATAGCTTTATGGGAAAGGGACATGTCGCTATATCATATTAATCGAAAGTAAAAGATACAACCTGATCGCCTTGATGTCATAAGATTCCTTTTGGTGGATCTTGGCTCCAACACACACACTTGCTCAATCCTTGTATGAAGAAGATCAAATCCTCTTGATAGACTTGCTAGAGTCTCCAAGCTCCTGTTCAAGCTAGGTCCTTCACACAATTCTTTCACCAATTCTCCAAT